>CABHPP010100484.1:8228-21215 GCA_902168425.1 Peromyscus attwateri
AAATTTGCATTTGGATAAGAGGATGAGTTTTATCTATTGAACAGCCGGGTGAATATTGTCAAGGATAATGTACTGTGTGTTTAAAAATAGCTACAACAGAATTTAAATATTCTTACTACAAAAATGTTAAATATTTGAAATGACAGAGATGGCATTTAGTCTGACTTGTTCTTTCTACATCATATATGTACACTGAGATATCATGTTATGCTTCCAACATATACTATTATTTATCAGCAAAAAAATTATGATAAGACCCTTAGGACGTAGATCAGTGATTGATGGTATGCAAGAGGTCCGAGGTTCAACCTTCAGCAATTCCTTGCCTTTAAATCACATACTTTTAAAAAGGATATATTGTGAGTTCTCACTCATTCAGAACAGGCCCTGAACCTTGCTTAAGTGTTCACCCCAGAATTCCTTCCACAGTTGTTCTACTAGGTTTATCTGTAACTTTCTGAATTTTTTTTTCTTTACTAAGTAGGCCACCTTGTCTAGGGCCACAGATGATCTAACAAAATATGACTCTGATCTTGTTGTGACTTATGTAATTGAAAGATATAATGGCTATTTCTGTGGGAATTTCTAGGACTTTGAGTCTTCCTGGCTAATTCTGCAAGGCAATGGCCCTGGCAAGAACAAGGTTGATTATGGAGACTTCAAACGTGCCATTTTTGGTGAAATGAATGAATATAGGAAATCATTTGTTCGCAAGGTAACTGTTAACTGATCTCAAACTATTACTTTTACTAGACTGTTAGATCCATTGGTTAGCATCATTGCTGGGTTGTCAATGAAAACATGTTGTATCATTTAGCTGTCATGCACACTGGGTTTAGTAATACTTGAAGTAAGCAAGCCTATATATATTTGTACAAGTCTGCCCAGAATAAAACAAAATCATATGTGTATATGTCTTAGAAAAGATTTGATTAAAGATAAAGAAAATCTCAGACTAAGTTCTCTTCATAAATTATTGGCGTCTGTAAATTACTAGTTATCCAACTACATTGCTGTGTAAAATCCTAAGCCTCACTTGCTCTGCTCCCACAGAGAGCTAGTGGAAAGATTGAAAGTGATGGTTCCATTCATAGAAATCACAACCATTCCAGTATCAGTACTCAACATGGATTATTTTAAGGTGATGACTGAAAGTGTTTCTGTGGTTTTTATGATGCGCATGCTAAGTGTTAAAATGAAAATAACCAAGGTCATATTTAGTTGGAATTAGAGTCCTGGGGCTGGAGACACAAACCATTGGGTAAAGTGTCTCTAGTGCAAGCGTAGGACCTGAGTTCAAATCTAGAACTTAGATTTGTAGTGAATCTAGACTGAGTAACACATGTTTGTAATCCCAGTGCTCTAACGGCAGGATGAGAGGTACAGGTAGGAGACTCCATGAGGCTCATAGCTGACTAGCATCGATATGCATTAGCTAACAACAAAGAGACCCTGTCTCAAACAAGGTGTGATGTAAGAACTGACACCCTGCATGTTTGAAATTGCACACACACATACATGCACACACAATGCACATCACATACACGTAGATCCCTAATTTTTTTTAAATAGAAAATACAGATTAACTCAGTTCTAGTAGACATGTCTAAAGTATAATTTTGAGTTGTATAGTTTTTTTTTATGTATGTATTTAATACAATATGTATATGTATATTATATTTATAAGAAGCTATTCTATGCAGAGTAGGATAAGTAATTATAACAGGTATCAGCCTAAGTGGAAAAACTAAAGCTCTCTACCTTTACTGACCAAGAGATGTGCTAAAAACATTAAGTAAAGCGAAATTATTATCCATCCATACCTTTGTACTTAATTGTTCTTTGCATACCATGATAATAAGTTTGAGTATCAGACTGGCCTATCAAATTATTTTCTCATAGTTTGTAGAATAGAAATCCAAACAGGGCGGGCATGCTTGGCTTCCTCTGAGGCCGCTCTGTGGTCTGCAGGTGGCTGTTTCACTGCTATCCCATGGCTGTCCCCTATGCATTGTGGTGTCCTTTGTTAAAGGAATACTAGTCCCTGGACTGGAGCCTATCCTAATGCTTCCATTTTGTCTTAATTACTTCCTTAAGGACTCTTTCTCTGCACACAGTCCTATTCTGGGGCAGTTAAGTATTAGGATTCAGGAAAGGAATTTGGGGCACAATTGAATCTAAAGCCGGTACAAGGCTGCAGTGAATTAACTATTGTGAGTGAATGAAGACGCTCCTGGTTTGGACTCCTAGCAAACACAGGCTGCCGCTGTGGACAGATTGGTGTTCTGTGTATCTGGTTTCTTTCTTAGTAGTTTTGATATTCAGCGTTGCATTGAGTTGGAAGAACAGTAAGTGAACCAGTAATTGGAAAGGCAGTGTTGAGAAATAAACATTTCATCTGTTCATTCATTCTTGGGATATGGAGTTTGTAGCTTCACTTTTGAACTAAAACACAAACAAATAGACAAAAAAACACCCTTCAAATAACTTCCTTGCTCTTTGTTTGGGTCATTTATCAATTTTATGAGTCCTGGAGCTGAAAGTTACCAAGGGCTTTGACCAGACACTTTGGTTCCCAGCAGAACCAGGGTAGGACAGTGGGATCGACTGCTTTGTGCAGTTCAGGATGCTAGACAGTGAACACATGAAATGCTTGAATGAGGGTTTCCTGGTTTTTGCTTTAGTCTCCTCCCTCCTGTGTATATGATGCTTTTTTTTCCAAGCACATGTTTAGTTCCTTCAAAATGCCTTGTTCACAGTTCAGAAACCATTGACTGCACAATAGCTTCTCAAGCCTGATGATTTCACAGAGAGAAACCCTGTCTTTCTTTAGGTCTTCATGAAACTGGATTTCAACAAAACTGGCATTGCATCCGTTATAGACATAAGAAAGTGTTACTGTGCCAGGAAGCATCCACGTGTGATTTCAGGTAACTACCGCATGCCAAGTACGTTTGATTTCTACCGTGCTTGTTAATAAAAGTGTCTTCTTTAAATTACGCTAAATCTGAAGCATCAGCTGGGGCTGTTAAGGAAGGAAATAAAACAAATTTTGTTTGAGACAATGGCTTTAGAGCCGCTTTCCCTTCTTCATTTAAAAATTCTTAGGTCTATTGTCTGTACTTATTGATTTCTTTGACACTTACAATCAAGATAGAACACTCATCTCTTGCTTGCAATGGTAAGGAATTGCAGTTTAAAAGAGATTTGGTAAAACCTCTGTTAGGCTCCCCGAAAGGATTATTGTATCTTCTGATACAGTTACCTACCCTTGAGGATTGAAGAGGATTTATCTCTTTATCCAGGCGTGGGATTATACATACAGTGGCACCTATGTGTCTGTTAAAATCCAGCCAAGAGTGGCTGGACACACCTATAATCAGCACTTAGGGAGGGAGAGGCATGGGGTGTGCAAATTTGAGGCCAGCTTGGGCTATGTAGTGAGATTTTGCCTCAAAAATAGGAGGGGGTGTATAATGAATTTCCTAAAGTAATTTTAAAGATACATTTCCTATTATATTTCTTACCCTTTTGTGTAGTTGCTTTATGACTGCAACTTATCACAATGCTTTGCCACAGAAACTTCCTTCATTTCATTTTTTTTTCTTCAAAAGAATAAACCTTGTAACCATGTGACATATCTTTCAGACCTTACTCTATGGTTTTTTTCATAGCTCATACTTTGCTAACAGTTTGCAGATTTTTTTCTGACTTGAAAGCTGTATTAGAGGTACCATTCTGTAATTTGCTCTTCACTCAACAGTGTATTTTGGAGCTATTTCCATGTAAATCCACACTGAAATGTTTACTTTTATTTGCCACATATTAATCTCCTAATAATCAATACATTGCAATGTGTACAGTTATTCTCTTATTGGTGGACTTTTAATTTCTAATTATTTATGTGCATCCAATGAACCATACATTGTCTGTGACTCCTTAGGTTCCTTTTCTTCTGATTCCCTCATATGATACCAATACCTAGACTTACCTAGGCTATCCACATTTCCAGTATCAACTGCACTTCCAAATGCTGTGGTAATGATAGCTAGTTCCACACTAGATTATACTGCCATTTGTTGCAGAATTATTTTTGTTCAACTCCCTGGTCTTAACTTCATTTGAATTTCTCTAATACAGAGGTAAAATATTTTCATTACTTATTGAATATTCTCTAGTTTTGTTTGGAGACAGGGTCTTGCCATGTGACCCAGGCTGGCCTTGAGAGCCCCCAGACTCACATTTCCCCCCCAACATAATATTTTTATTAATTACTTGGGACTTTCATACAATGTATCCTGATCATACTCGATTCCCATTCCTTCTAGGCCCACCCTCCCCCACCCAAAAAAAAAAAGAAAAGAAAAAAAGTATACCAAGTTCAGTTTGTGTTGCCGTAGAATCATTGGAGCATGGCCAGACTCTCAGTTAACTCCACTTTCGTAAGTGTTGGGATTTGGGTGTTTACCTCCACACCCTGCCCACTTATGAATTTGTTTACGAGTATTTTGACTCCCTTTTCTGGATAGTTACATAGGGTGAATATGGAAGACTATTTTTTGGAATTTACTTTTTTACATTTTATATTAACAAGGATACATTATAGTTACCTTCATTTCTTTTTTTTTAAAAATAATTTATTTAACTTTATTTTATGTGCATTGGTATGAACGTATCAGATCCCCTGGAACTGGAGTTAGAGACAGTTGTGAGCTGCCATGTGGGTGCTGGGAATTGAACCCGGGTCCTCTGGGAGAGCAGCCAGTGCTCTTAACCCCTGAGCCATCCCTCCGGAAGGACAAGGCCATCCTGGGCATACCACCCCCACATCTTTCTATTTAGTTAGTCATACGAAACACAAGTGCAAAAGAGTTTCCTTATTTCAAAATTAGGTGAATTCAATACCATTTATCTTTTCCCTTGTCTTTGTGCCTAATAATCTCAACTGACTTGCTTGAACAGCTTTACTTCTATTATGGGCCAGAGATTGGGTTGGGGTTCACTCTTGTTGTTGTGTAAACCTTGGCTCCTTCCAGGGATGACTTACTTTGTCTTCGCATTCACAATAAGGAGAGGAAGCTAAGCAGGCTGCATGTGCCTAAAAGAGGAAACCCAGCGATGCTTTACTATAACAAAGAAAATCTTGTCTTTATGTTTCATTACGAATTGTAATATATTTACATGACAATTTCTGGGCTAAAAGTTGTCTACTATTCCATTTTCTTCTTCCTCTTCTTCTTCTTCCTCTTTCCCTTCCTCCTCCTCCTCTTCTCCTTCTTTTTGAAATAGGATCTCGCTGTGTAGACCAGGACAGTCTCCTGCTCCTGGCTTCCTTCTGCCTCTGCCTCCTGCATGCTTGGCTTCACAGTTTAAGTTGTAGAAAATATTCTCTCTCTGTCTCTCTCTCTGTCTCTCTCTGTCTCTCTCTGTCTCTCTCTCTCTCTCTGTCTCTCTCTCTCTCTCTGCTTAAGTAATCTGTTAGAGAAAAAAATGCTTTAATAGAAGTGGGAAATCCCAAATACAGGTTTTCATTAATGATAGAAATCCAATATTTAACTTTGTAACAATTAAATCAGAGTAATGAAAGAAAATTCAGCCACAGATAATGGGAAATGGGTATTTCCTAGGTGGGTGGTTTTAAGAAGGTATACAATTCTTGGTATTTGAGGCATAAGTTTAAATAAAATTTATTTTAATTAGAAAATTGGTGTTAAAATTTGTTTCCCTATACATTCCATGCTGATTAGATTTAGCTTTGACTAACAATCACAAATCCACTTTTTCACGTAGTATTATCTTTACATAGTACAAAATAGTCCTTTTCCATCCAAACTGCCTTCATTTTAATAAATGATGATTGTCTTCCTATTTATCATGTATATTTTTAAATGACGGCGACACGTCTTTCTTGAATTTATTTTTACATATGTGTATGTCCGTCTGTGTCTGTGCTTGGGGGTGTGGGTACCCACTGAGGCCAGAAAATGGTGTCAGATCACATGGAGCTGGAGTTACAGGCCACTGTGAGCCACACAATGTGGGTGCTGAGCCCAAGCTTGGGTTCACTAGAAGAGCAGCAAGTATCCTTGGTCACTGAGCCCTCTGACTTAAAAATAGTTTTAAAGGCCATTTTAAAGATCATAGATTACCCCCTGCCATTGTTTTTGCTTTGTTAACACATACTTTTGTTCATTTTATTTTGGATATTATTTGACCATTTTCTGTAACATTTCATCCTTAAATCCGTTTACTATTATGAATATTTTCCTTTTTTCTACGCTCTGTGCTAAAAGCTTGAGAATAGATCAATGTATGAAAGAAAGAAGGGGAGACGATAGGCCGATTATGAGAGAAATGAATTCTGCTTCATGTTTAAATAAATTAGAGGGAAGTTTGGCATACGATTTTAAATTGCTGAAATTATTTCATAAGATGAATAAGTATCCCTTTATCATCATCCGTCATCTTGCTGAACTTTTATGGAAAATATTTCACAGTTCGTCCTCTTCCTGCAGGGCATTCAACAGAGGAGGAAATCAAATCATCTTTTCTAGAGACATTAAGAGATGCCTGCAGCAAGCCTGATGAAGTTTCATACGGTGAATTTGAAGATTACTATGAAGGCCTAAGTATAGGGATAGCAGATGATGAAGATTTTGTTAGCATCTTACGTACTCCATGGGGAATTTAGTTTTTAATAGTGCGCAGTCTCATCGGCACCAAGTATTTTATAGACAAGGTGAATTTTATATCAAATGTGATTAACTTGTAATATACTTTTTCTAAGGTTTTTGAATTTTTTTTCAAAAATAGTTGAGTCTGGTAAGACTTACTTAGAAATAGATGTGGATGTGTGTTTGTGAGCACATGTGCTTACCTGTCCAAATGTTTATAAAGGCAGACCTTTTGTGTTACTCTTTATCCTTATATTTTAGAAAAGTAGTTAAAAATTAGCCTTAATAGAAAAGTAACATCCTCATTAAACTATGTGAGGACTTGTATATAGTAATCAAAGTATTAATGTATATACAAAAGCAATGTCTAAATCTGTATGATTATGGGCGTTTTCTGTGCATTATATTTTGAGTGGTTGGTGTTTATCCCTTAGTGTTTGTTTAAAAAGACTTGTCATATATATTTTTGTCTTCGAAATTACATACTGCTCTTTGTTCAATGGGAAAAATTACACTGTATTTTTTACTTTGTCATATTATCTGTATACAAATGGTACTTATATATAAATAAAATGTAGAAAATATTGGAATGTAGAAATATTTCCTTAGACTATTAAATGAAGAATTCAAGGATAATTCAACAATTTTTAGACAAAGTGTAAAAGCATATTTTGTGCCACAGAATGGAGATGTGATATTATTCTAAGCACCTCTTTTTGGTATAATAAACAGTCAGATTGTTTTCTTCTAAATATGGTGTATTTAATGTCTTCCAGTTCTACACTCATTCTTTCTAAATTGCATTCTTCACTTTTCCATGCATGGAATGTCCTGAGTGTTGGGATTATGGGTGTGTAACTTTTAAATTGTTGTTAGTTTCATGTCTATATTACCAATGCTAATTAACATTTTAGGAGAAAGAACATGGAATAAAGAAGTCATATGAGAAACTTACCAATGAGAAGTATAAGTTTTTCATGGTTAGTTTTTATCTGTCTTCCTTTTTATCTATCTATCTATCTATCTATCTATCTATCTATCTATCTATCATCTGTCTATGTATCTATCATCTATCTCATCTATCTATCAAGCTATTTATCTGTCATCTATCTACTATCTATCTATCTATCTATCTATCTATCATCTGTCTACCTATCTATCATCTATCATTCTGATTTGATTAGCTTCACTGCCAACATTCTTCTTAGACATTGGCATAGTAAAATTACTTAGTATACAGTTTAGTAGAAGAGTATTGAAGGAAGTGACATTTTCAAACATTCAAACATTAACAACTAGTGTTCCCTATTCCCAACAGTCTTTAAGATTCTGAAATATCTTTTATTAACTTTAAAATGTTTTACCTTGTGATTTTGTTCCATGAATTGGGTAACAAATGGGTTTTATAATTAGCTAGATATTTGCCAGTTACTTGCCTGATGTGGTATAGAATCATTCTAACAGTTCACCATAATGACTTCATTGACCAGGAATGTATTGATTGTACTGTCTCTATTCTTGTACATTTCTTTTTACAGAATGTTCAGAAAAACAGGGATGTAATCTAGGGATTTTTAAAAGGTATTTTAATGGAAAGACTAGACATTCACAAGATGGAGCAGTCATAGGATATTCATAACCCCAGCATTACAGGGTAAAGATAGGCAAATCCCTCGAGCTCTCTGGTCAGTCAGTCTAGCCCAAAGTAAAAGACCCCATATTAAGAAAGTAGGGAAGGAAATAGAGAGAGGAAGACAATCGATTTCTGACTCTGGTCACTGCATGAGTGCACTCTGCACACTTACTTGTCTGCATCACACACATATATAAAACACACACACACACACACACACACACACACACACACACACCTCCTCCACACCAATTAATGCTGAACGTTAGATGAACTGTTAATTTGGTCACCATTCAGTGAGTTAGTCACTTAAACTTGGTGAGTAATGACATCCATGCAATTGCTGAGGGCATGGAGATATTCTAGAGCTTCCTCATGTTTCTAATAGTCACTCCGTCTTAGGTACTATGAGGTGTTACTTCTGAATCTGTCTCCTTCTTTATCCTCTGTGGTCATGTTCAGACTCTTAGCACTCCTCACATATATCTTCACATATATTCATGTGTGCTTCCCCATATTGACTCTGCCTCTTCCCATTTTAACCCAGGACACACATTGGTGTTGGGGTGACCATTGTCTTTTTTGCTATATTGGGGATTAAACCTCATGCACATTAAGTAAGCATCTACTACTGAGCCATATACCCAAAACCTTGGAGTTACCTCTTAGAAATATGTATTACTGTCTGAATTAAATTCTTCCCCAACATCCCGCATCTTTCAAAAAAGTTTGAACTCCTGAATAACTCATAAAATCTAAATGATATGTTTTGCTGGTGCTCAGCACCCTATACTCAGAGCATCCTTCATATTCTTTTAGCTTTTCTGAACTACTTAAAAAATTTTAACTTGATTGTGAGATTTCAAATCTCAATGTCTTCATACATGCTCTATTACTGCCATCCAAAATGATTATCTCTATTCAATAGATCCAAATTCATCCATTCTGGGCTTCTAGTACCACCTCAAAAATGACCCCATCTAAACTACTAAAGCTGATGCACTTGTACTTTGAGATCTTCATGGCACAGAAAATATGCCATTAATATAATATCTACTAATCTACACTATAATGCCACTTTGCTTATGTGCTGTCCACTAGATAGGGGAAACCCCTTAAGGGCAGCAACCATATATACATTTCTTACTACGTGATCCTGGTATCTAGTCCAGTGTCTTACATTGGATAGGTGTTATGACAATGTTATTAGGCAGCATGTGTGATTTATTGACCAACAATTGCTAGGGTTCTTGTATTTGAACAATTTCGCATTAAAAACTTCAACAAAAACCATGCAAGAAGTCTAAATGTGTTAGTCTAAGCTCCACATTGCAAACTCAGTACATTTCCAATACAGAATGAGCTGTTATTGTTAGACAAGAATGATTTCTAGTGACTTATTCAGAGTCTGGTGACTATAATAAAAGTGATATCTTGTGTATCTGAAATTGTGGAAATTAGACTTTAAATATGCTTTTGACAACAAATAATAAATAGTTTGGCATAGTTGTACATGCCTATATTCCCTATATTCCCAGCACAGAGAAGGTAGAGGTAGAAGGATTGGGACTTCATACATAGTGCTACATAGTGAGATCAGCTGGAGCATATGAGGGTCTGTCTCAAAAACACTAACTAACTAACTAACTAACTAGTACGAATGTGAAGTGGTGGATTGTTGACTAGTCTACATTGCAAACATATGTTAAAATGTCACAATATAACCTGTGAATATATACAGTTTTTTGTCCATTAAAAATATAATACAAATGCTCAGACTTTTGGTTAGGAATGATGCAACAAAGCTTCGCTTCTCAGAGACCGTGATGTTCAGTTACGAGGAACTCAGATTAGCCTCAAAAGATTGAATGAAAAGTGTTTCCTATGTGATGGCACATTCTACACCTAGAGGAGAAACGGTCACGGCCCTTGCTGGATTTGTCGCTTCCTTTTATCTTGTTAGAATGAGGCTTCTGAGGCATGGCTAAATTAGTTTAAATATGAAATGACATGCCCTTCACCTTTGCAACAGCACACTGAGTTTCCTGGAATTTGTAGATGACATTAAAGCCAGTATGAAGCAAATGAGTGCATCCAGGGAACTCACTGTGTCACTTGTGCAAACCCCACACTTACCCAGAGCTGAAAGGCCTCTTAAAGATGAACTTTTTAGAAGACAGGTGTTTTCAAGAAAAAATAATTTTGAGAAAGCATTCAGATGATCACTCCACCAAGGAAAAGTATGCACTTACATTAATATTTTAATATAGCTGATACTGCAGAAAGAGGACAGGCTTAGCAATTCTGAATATGGATTTCAAACTTAAGCTCTTCTCCCAATTGCCTGCATGTGTTTGAGAAGATGCTCACTGGCAAGTGATGTACGGATTGAGTAATCCAGCTATTCACAGATAGACGTATGTGGTATTGTGTTCCCCGAAATATTGTGCATGCTAATAAACTTATCTGGGGTCAGAGACAGAACAGCCACAATACTAAACATAAAGGATAGGCAGTGGTAGCACACGCCTTTAATCCTAGCATTCCAGAGATAGAAATCCCTCTGGATCTCTGTGAGTTCAAGGCCACATGGGAAATAGCCAAGCATGGTGACACAGCCTTTAATCCCAGGGAGTGGTGGTAGAGAGCAGAAAGGTATATAAGACGTGAAGAAACTTGAGGCATTTGGCCTGGGTAAGCATTTGGCCTGGAGAAGCATTTGGCCTGGTTAAGCATGTGGCTGGTTAAGCTTTCAGGCTTCTAGCAGCAGTTCAGCTGAGACCCATTCTGGATGAGGACTCAGAGGCCTCCAGTCTGAGGAAACGAGACTAGCCGAGAAGTTGGCCAGGTGAGGTTAGCTGTGGTTTGTTCTGTCTCTCTGACCTTCCAGTGTTCACCCCAATACCTGGCTCAGGTTTGATTTTATTAGTAAGACTTTTAAGATTCATGCTACAGACGTATATGTATATAGAGTGTTCACCACAGTTCAAGAGGCAAGTTTACTCCTGCATATTTATTTTTTTCCTGAAATAATTAATTAAAAGCTGTTATCATTTATTTCCCGATCATTCTGAATGACAGTGATATGAGCTACTGCCTTAAAGAGACATTAAGGTAGAGATAATTTGAGGCTAATTTCTTCTGAATCTAATACAATCCTTGTTATCAATTTTCATCCTTTGGCAGAGCCCATGAAGGAAAATTAAAATTTTGTATTAAGGCTGCCAGCTCTTTTCCTTCAAAGCAGTAGATTAAAAATGGGGATTATCTACCAGGGAACTGCCACAGCTGATAAACTCCTTCAGTGAAGTGGCTGGATACAAGATTAACTCAAAAAAGACAGTAGCCTTTCTGTATGCAAATGATAAATGGGTGGATGAAGAAATCAGGGAAACAACACCCTTCACAATAGCCACAAATAATATAAAATATCTTGGTGTAACTCTAACCAAGCAAGTGAAAGAATTGTATGACAAGAACTTCAAGTCTTTGAAGAAAGAAATTGGAGAAGATATCAGAAAATAGAAAGATCTCCCATGTTCATGGATCAGTAGGATTAATATAGTAAAAATGGCAATCTTACCAAAAGCAATCTACAGTTTCAGTGCAATCCCCATCAAAATACCAACACAGTTCTTTATAGACCTTGAAAGAACAATACTCAGCTTCATATGGAAAAACACAACACAACAACAACAACAACAACAACAAAACCCCAGAATAGCTAAAATAAAATAAAATAAAGTTCCTTTATTGTATAATCCTATACAATAAAGGAACTTCCACAGATACCACCATCCATGATTTCAAGCTCTTCTCCTGAGCTATAGTAATAAAAATCACATGGTATTGGCATAAAAACAGAGAGATGGGTCAATAAAATTGAATCAAAGACCCAGATATAAATCCACACACCTATGGACACCTGATTTTTGACAACAAAGCCAAAATTATACAATGGAAAAAAGAAAGCATCTTCAACAAATAGTGCTGGTACAACTGGATGTCAGCATGTAGAAGAATGCAAATAGATCCATATGTATAACCGTGCACAAAACTCAAGTCAAAGTGGGTCAAAGATCTCAACATAAAACCAGATACAATGAATCTGATAGAAGAAAAAGTGGGAAATAGTCTTGAAACATTGGCACAGGAGACTACTTCCTGAACATAATATCAATAGTGAAGGCACTAAGATGAACAGTTAATAAATGGGGCCTCATGAAACAGAAAAGCTTCTGTAAGGCAAAGGATACTGTCAATAGGAGAAAATGGCAGCCTATAGAATGGGAAAAGATCTTCACCATCTCCACATCTGACAGAGGGCTGATATTCAAAATATATGAAGAACTCAAGAAACTAGACATCAAAAACCAAATAATCCAATTAAAAATAGGGTACAGTTCTAAACAGAGAATTCTCAACAGAAGAATCTCAAATGGCCGGAAAAACACTTAAAGAAATGTTTACCATCCTTAGCCATCATGGAAATGCAAATCAAAATGACTCTGAGATTCCATCTTACTCCTGTCAGAATGGCTGAGATCAAAAACACAAGGGACAGACAACTTATACCAGGAGAGGGAGCCCATCCCTGACACCGCCTGGAGGGCCACGACCCAGAGACTGGATATCCCAGAGACCTAGGATAGAACCAAACATAACTGGCAAAAAAAAAAA
>CABHPP010100485.1:1492-26544 GCA_902168425.1 Peromyscus attwateri
CTCTCTCTCTCCCCCCCCCTGCTTCCCCAAGTGTGGTCCCGACCAAGAGCCCTTGGGGATTATCCTAAGATAAAGATGATTACAAAATATCATCCAGAAGTCAGTTAGGAGCAGAGGCCCTGGTGGTAGTGGCAGCTGCAGCAGTGTGTATATGTGGAGGACTGGGGGCATTAGGAAGGAGGAGGGGCCTCACTGGTGTAGGTACTCTTCTTCCTACAGAGAAACAGTGGAAGCCAGAAGCAGCCAGAAACTCAGGCTCCCTGGAGACAATCCGAGGCCCCTGGAAACCACTGCTTTCACTCCACCCTTGCAAGACTGAGAACAGTTTTCAGACTATTCCAAAACCCCATGGGACTGTAGGATGAGCACTGAGCTCAATGGCACCTTCACACCTGGGGGTAGGGGCTGTGCTCAGACTTCAGTCCTCTTTCTAGATTCCCTTCCTGCTCTTCCTGACCAAAGACAAACAGGGGATCCAAGGCTGCAGGGCCTGTCAGCTTGCACATCAACATGTACATCATATCTCCTGGCAAACTCAGGGTGAATTTTCTTTGCAGTGGGTGATGGTTAGTACAGAGACCCACAGTTGGTCCAGTGCAGCAGCACGCACGAGAAGGTGGAGCACTCAGGTCTAAATGGGACATCTCTGTCCTATCCCTTGCTCACAGGCATAGGGACCATGAGGATGACTGGTGGACAATTCTTAAAGCCAGGGGAACTGATTATCTGTACTGATATAATATTTGCTAGACCTGCAAAAGGGAGACCTCAGGTTCAGGGCCATAGATGCAGCCCTAGTGAAATTCTGATACCTGCTATTACAAGAAGCTCCTCAAATCAGCAAGCTGGGAGGTATCATAGAGACTCAAATGCATACTAGCATGTACCTGCAGAAGGCAAGGTCCCTGGAGCACTCACATTACAAGAGACTGAAAATAGACTATGAATTGCAAGGGCAGCAGAGCAGGATATTGGGACAACACCATGTAGTAAGTTTGGGGCTGTACACCTAGGCCATAGCTCTCCATCTCACTAAGATGGACTTTGTGTATTTGGACTTGTAGCTTCACATAGGCAAAGAAGCAGTACTACTCTATGAACACACTGACTGTTTCAGAACATTGCTAGGGACTCAACCTTGTTTACAAATTAGAGATGCTATGAAGCAAAGGTCCCCAAAATCTTGTGTACTGAGGGTTCTCCAAGGCAGGTGACAAAATGCAGAGAGAAGACATATTAGTCAAGATCTCTGAGCAGGCCAGGGTGAGACCATATGCTGAAATGGAAGAAATGAGAGAGAAACCTTCTTCTGGCCTGGATGGATGGATTCTCCTCTCCCTCTCAAGCATCAGGACTCTGGTCAGTGTGTCTCCTAGTGCCCTGGATGTCCGCAGACAGGGTGCAAACCACACATCATGTACCCCTTCTTCCCACTGTCAAAGTTTCCATCTGGGTCTAGGGTGGGACTTACTGGAGTGTGGGTGGGAACAGCCATGACTAGAAACACAGGGTTGTCTGCTGGGGACTTGCTCCACTTGACATTATAAATAATTGTTCCCCAGAGGTGGAGTGAGTTGACAAGGCCATGATGAGGGGGCGTAGAACCATGTGGGATCAGCATGAAGCAGCATAGCACCTGGAAATCTTCATCACTCAGCAAGGCACAGTGACCACAGCTTGCCAGTGTCATCTCCTGCCATAAATGCCATTTCTGGAATAGACTACTGTGGTTCAAATACTTATACCCACATTTTAATAACCTGAAAAACAATGGAACCAATATACTGAGAATCCACCTCTTTATTGCTGAGATAATTGCAGGGAAGAAAAGTATGTCATGGCCAGCATGGGTGGCCAAGACATTGGAGACAGGGCCAGGTTCCATGACATCTGGCTCTTGAACAGAGGTGGCATTCAAGTGCCGCTCAAAATCTTCAGGGATCGTTGTTCTGGCGATCAGGTGGTGAATCAATCAGCACCACCAGTCTATTGCTTCTCCTGAAAATGGCTCGCCTGGTCCTAAACCAATCCTACAACCAGAAGAAAGGGTTGCTTTAGTACACGGAACTGTACCACCACTGAAGAACACATGCAGTAACCTTGTATACTGGCTCAATTTTACTAACATTTTAGAACGTATATGGAACCCATCCCTGGGCCAGTGTGTGCTAGGTATGTGCTCCAGGATAGAGCTACTCCCCTAGGAAAGAACCACGTTTCTCATTGCCCAGAAACTGTTTGTTTATCGATCTAACCCCAAGAACGGTTGAAGACGTACCTCAAGTGTGTACTGATTGTTCAGAATGCTGGAAGCAACAGGTTTCATTCTCATTGAAACATTCAAAACACCCCCATGAAGCCCCTGAGGTCATGTACCCCCACACCCAGTCCTTCAGCTATGGAAGAGACCCAGAATATTGCCTCTTTTGTCCATTGATATTTTTGGTGCGTTCTTTCAGAAAAGATATAGATCTAGCTCATGGGTTGTTCCTGGTCATTACTGTGTGTCGAAAAGTATCAAAAAGTTCTCTTGGGACTCCAGGGAACTAACACAAGGCCCAAAGCTGTCTGTGAAAGGCTCCATGCTGATAGCCTTTTGTGAGTATCCAGAATGCACATTTTATGAGACAAAGGGCACTTCTTCCTGCTCTATGCTTCCTCCCCAGCCTCCAAGCATACTGTCTATAGGCCTTTTCCCTTGTGGGCATGTGGTCTGGAAAAGCCAGGGCTGATTGTAATGGTCAGCAGAGTTCACATTCATAACCAACAAAAGACAGGTAAAAGGGCTATGGGCCGTTTGAGGTTCCTGGTCCCAGTATTGGTTCAGAACTAAGTCAGGCATGTGACATTTACAGACTAGAACAAAAGAAGTCCGAGAAAAGGTTTTCTGAGACAAGCAGAGTGAAAGAGTTGAAGGTGGGCAAGAACATGGTCTCTTCACTTAAGTGAGGCATGCGGGCTGCACAGCCTTCAGAAGGTCATGGAGAACACACTATGTCCACTGAGGGACAGATAAAGCACCGTGACATCTTGGTATTTTAGGTTTCAGGTGTCCAGGTTTGCATTTCCTGCCTGAGATAATGGAGGTCTTTTGTCATCTTGAGCCCAGCCTGGCTGTGGACTTGTCTGGAATTCTTGGGATACAACTTCAGGTTCCCAAACTGCTGCTACACTTCTCTTCTAGACAACAACATCACAAGTTGTGGAACCCTCCCAAAATATTAATTTTTTTAGAATACTGACCAGCACATCGGCTTCCGGCACACCCATCCATCTTGCAAGATCCTTCCTGAAGTGAAAAGATTCCAACAATTAGGCTTTGTGGTGGAAATAAACTGTATAAGGACATGTCCTGTTTGCTTTTAAATGTTTGTGTCCACACTTGTGTGTGCACACATGTGTACACACACACACACACACACACACACACACACTATTCCTCACACCTACTTTGATTTTTACTTTAGTAACAGGTTTCTTTCAGGGATCAAAATTAAGGGTAATCTCCCAAACACAGGTATGTTGTCTATGTACTTAACATGTAAAGCTTCATTAAGAGAGTCTTCATGATGAAAAGTATTAGCCACATTTTAATCTGAGATGGAATCCCTCCTGCATTTTCTCAGTCACACCTCAGGCTTCTCACTCATACTTACAGAGACTCATTTAGAACAATCATTTTCTAAATTTCTCACTCACGTGCCACTTAAACAGGCAACAAAGCACATTCTTTCCAGTTGGACTAGGGCCCATCCCCCTACTCCAGAATCCAATTTCTGCTGGAGGGTCCAGACATGGTGGCTTTGTTTCTAGAGGAAATCAGGAATCAGGGAGCATCAAAGGAGCCTGGATGCACTGCCTGAAAACCAGGCACCTAGCAGGGAGTTCTGCTTACCTTGCTCGCAAGCTGGGGTAGCGATTCTCTTTGAAAAGACGCTCCAGGTCCTTTAGCTGAGACTGGGTGAATCTGGTGCGGCGCTGGAAAGGCAGCCTGTCTCCAGCCTGGAGACTCTTGGTGCCCTCAGGCATTGCCGCCTCTTGCTGAGGCTGCTGTTGAACACTACCGCCATGGCCACCTTCAGCCTGGATCCCCTTGTCCATGGGACCAGAACCACCATCGCCAGCATGTCCTTCTTTCGTTTCTTCCTCTTTGTTTTCTCCCTCCTCTACCACTCCTGTGGCTTCCTGAGCAAGACTGGACTGAGCAAGCTCTTCTTGAGCAGGCTTGCTTGGGGCAAATTCACCCAGAGCAAGTTTTCCCTGATCAAGCTCACCCTGAACAAGCTTGCTCTGTACAAGCGCTTTCTTTCCACCTTCTTCTCCGGGCTTCGGGACCATTTCATTCTCACCTGCAAGAGAGAAAAAAAAACCGCAAAGATAAAAATCTGAGCCTCTTGGCCGATGGATCATTGGAAAGCCTGGAGAGGGGCCATAGGCAGAGCGGGGTAATCGAAGCGCATGGCCACTGGTGTTTCCACCAAATTTGCTTCCCGGACTTCGCCCAAGTCCAGTCAGAACCATTTTACTGACCGTGTTGTTGTTCCTGGTCCTCATCAGCTCCTGGACTCAGCATCCTGTTGAAACTGTGGCAGCAGCCCTGAGGAGTCTCCATGCCAGGAATCTTTCGATCGGACCGAGTTCCAAAGCTTAAAAGCCACGTCCTCACTGTCTGGTGCCAGACTTACAGCTCTGACGCTTGACCCGGAAGACTTGCCTTCTGGAGACTCAACCTAATTACAATGTGTCCAATCACACATTCTGGCCTGCACAGCCTCAGTGGCTGTGGGCTTGTCCTCTGAGGTGCCTAGCCTGAAGCACTTTAGGGCTGCAAAGAGCAGGGAGTACTTTAAAAAATGCAGTGAGTCTGTGTGGTGGGCTTGCAGAACCTGTGGCTCCGGTTTGCTCCTTAGCTGACACCACTAGTTTTAGGTAAGGCTGGACTGTTCAAATTCAGTCACAGGGAGTAACACAAAGACCATCTCAAACTCAGCAGGCCCTTGAGTCCAGCTAAATCACTTTATTAAATTATGCAAATGTCCTTCAAACAAAATGCCCCAATCTTGGTTGTGCTGCCTTGAAGAGTTCTGTATGATGGCAAATATGTGGGTAATCCAGGGCAAGATCCTCCTGAGAGACTGTGCTCCCAACAGGGCTGAATTCCACCAGTGTTCACAAGCTCATTCTGATGGAGACATTTCTCCACTTAGCTGTGCTTGACCAAGGTCCTAGGGTGACCCAGATACCTGTGGGCATCAACAATCGACCCTGGGTACTGGCTCCAAACCTGTCTCACAGCTGTGAAGGTGAAAGACAGGAGGAGTAAGCAATTCTGGATGCAAGCTCTACAAAGAATCATTGCAGGAAGGGGCAGAACTGAGGAAAAGTTAGAGAGACTCCCCAGAGTAGGTAACATTCCCAAAATTTAAAAGAGCCTCTGAGCTCTGTCATTTCGTGGTTTTTGTTTTTAATAGGATCATGGCAGAGTCTGGACAATGGCTGAGATAATTGTTAGGAGATGGAGCTCACAGGACACTGGGTGTATTCTTTCATTTCTGGCAGTTTGCTCCCAGGGCTTAGCAAAGAGTAATGCAGAGGTATATCTCTCTCTGATGGTTGATTCAGCACCCTAAAAGGTGGATGCTTGCTGTGTAACCCAGAGGAGCTGTGGAGTGCACTATGGGAGTAGCTAACACAGGTAAACACCAAGGCCTGCTATGCTCCAAGCTGTTATCTATGTGAGTCTGGAAACCAGCACCCATCTGCCTTTACCCTTGATCCTCTGGACTCTGCTGTCCCCATCTTGGACCTGGGGAAGGGACTCTACTCTGCTGACTCCTTAGGATGTCTGCTGCTTGCCTGCTGATATCTAGTTGGCCAATTCTGCATATCCCTGCAATGACAGGAAACCTGTACCCATAAGCAGCTTTTGCTGTGGAACAGCAGTGATTCCTGAGCCCAATTACTGCTCTGTGTGATTTTCTTATAAGTTATCTTCTGTGAGGGACTCTCCAGGATTGAAATGCATTAATGAAATCTTGTGGCTCCTTCTATTTAGTTACATGCTCAATGCTTTAGGTCAGTGATTCTCAACCTTCCTAATGCTGTGGCCCTTTAATATAGTTGCCCATGCTGTGGTGACCCCAACCATTTTCGTTGTTACTTCCTAATTGTAATTTTGCTACTATTATGAGTCATAATATAATATCTTTGTTTTCCAGTGGTCTTAGTAAAGGTCTGTAGACCCTAAAGGTAAAGGGGGCTGCATCCCACAAGTTGAGAACCATTGCTTTAGGTTAAGGCATGTGATTGGGGAGTTTCTACACCATTTTCCCATGGGACTATGCTCATCATAGTTATTAGATGGGAAACCTACCTGCACACAGATTTTTCCTGAGGAATTTCTTGGTCAGCATGCACATGTCCACACACAGGTACATTCACAGTCACAACATTCACATGCAGAAACATCTGTAGCCAAAGCCCTCCCATCCCATTGTCCCATCCCCTAGAGAGAAGCTAATCTGCAGAATGTAAGACTAGTTCCAGAAATATGGAAAGCATAAAAGGAACGTGGTCCAAAACGTTTCATAAAGCTAGTTACTGCCAGGAAAGGAAACACAAATGAATTCTAAGTCTGTTTTTATTGATGAGCACAATTTAAAAAAAAAACAAAACCCTGGATCACTGCTTAACTAAACCCCAGACAATATTAAGTTTACCTTAAAGAGTGTTGAGATAATTCAAATGAGCAATTTTAGAAGCAATTTATCAGCTCTAAGAAGAAACGTAATTGTGGGATTAGGATCTATACCTGGTGCCTGAGCGGGATTTTTGGAACTCATTAGCTATGATGGGACACCTTGCACAGCCTAGGTACAGAGGGGAGGGGCTTGGACCTGCCTCAACTGAATGTACCAGGCTCTCCTGAATCCCCATGCGAGCCCTACCTTTTTGGAATTGGGGATAGGGAGGTAGGTCAGGGGGAATGCTGGGGGAAGTGTGAGGAGAGATGAGAAGGGGATCTGTGGTTGGTATGTAAAATAAATAAAAAAATTTCTTAAAGAAAAATAGAAGAAACATAATTGACAGAGAATGAATTCTTTGATGAGCTTTTATCTGCATATGACATCATGTCACATACAGAAAGAATAATAAATGGGGAAGTTTTCCTAGATTTGCGTCATCTTCCACAAACCCGTGGTCAGCATTATTAGGGACACCTGCCAATCGGTGAGCCAGCTGTGCCCAGGTTGGCTCTCCCATGAGGCCTTTGTGGCTCATAGGATAGGATACACTGACCCCTGCCCCGCTCACTTAATCACAGCTCACTATGTCCTTTCTCTGCTCAGCACTCCATGGCCTGATCTTTCAAGCCATCAAGTGATAATCGTGTCTTTGGCAGAAAAGTCAGAAGCTGCCACCTAGCTCATCTGAACCACAGCTGCGCTCTCTCTCTCTCTCTCTCTCTCTCTCTCTCTCTCTCTCTCTCTTTCTCTCTCTCTTTCTCTCTCTCTCTCTCTCCTTTTTGTGTGTATACTGGTGTCTTGTGTAGAAATAATGAAGAGTGAGCCCCTCTCTGAACCAGGAAAGGAGTGGACAGGTCAGGGATCCTCCCTTCAGTCTTTCAACCAGCCACATCACTTTGGAGTGTTCTTGCTTAACCCCTCTGGTATGCTGTATCCCAGCAACAGGCCCTGGAGCATTCTTGCTGTATCCAGGCCATAGGGCCTCTCTGGACACAAGTCTCCTCCTACAGTGACTCAGTAAGGACTCTTCCTGCTGTTTGGAAGAGACACGTGGTTGAGAGAGACAAGGGTTGATATAGAGGGAGGCCAGGACTGAGAGTTGGGTGGGCAGACATCTAGAAGGATAGTATCCTGAGGAAAGAGAGGGTGGGGTGGCTGAAGTGAGCTCCAGGGAAGGGTTGCTCTGATAGAGATAGTAGAGGTATGGCCAGGAGATGGTCTGGAGACAAGCTGGGAAAATTCTCCAGTGGAAGGGGGTCAAGGTTGGGGAGAAAGTTGTACCAATTATGAGCCTCACCAGGCAGTGGTGGCACATGCCTATAATCCTAGCACTTGGGAGGCAGAGCCAGGCAGATTATTGTGAATTCAAGGCCGCCTGTTCCACAGAGCAAGATCCAGGACAGGCACCAAAAGTACACAATAACCAAAAAAAAAAATTATGAGCCCCAAGAAGGAGGTTGGAGCTGGGGTACCCAGCAGTGCCCAGGAAAGAGGCCACTGGGAAGTCAGAAGACTGTGCAGCCGGATGAGAGCATGCTGTGAGCATGACTGACTGCACATCAGTACAGAATTGAGGCAAGTTGCAGGACAGTGGTGGGGATTTCTCATGTAAGTCAGCCTGGCCAGCCAGGGTCCAGTGTACAGAAGGAAATCTGGGCCCTTGTAAAATCTCCAGGACCCTAAATGTGCCTTTGTAAGGCTCAAAGACCAGTAAAAATGATTCTGCTGTGTAGATAGTTGACCACATAAAGCCCCTGGTGCTCTCTGAGAGGGGCCTGTTCTTCCTGGATGCAAGCTTAGGCTGGCATAACAAGCTCTCAGATAGTCCCCTGGTGGGGTGGTAAAAACGTTCAACTTCTTCAGTGACACCCATGGAGAATGAAGAACACTTACTAGTAGAAATTGGTTATAATGACTTAGTGTGTGTTGATTTGGCTGTGATACTCACTGCAGAATTATGTCTAAACAAAAAGCTGGGAAGGGCCTTGACATCCTTCATTGCAGAATTTACTCCATAGGCAAAAGTCTGAACTGAAGATAGATGATTTTATAGACCATAAATATCATACTCTCACAAATGCAGTCAGGGTGGTCTTTCCAAAATGCCAACCTGACTCTGCTGCTTCTCTGCTCAGACACTGCCCACAGCTGCCCACCGCCGTTCTGACTTTGCCAGAGCCCAACATTGCCCTTCTCCGACCTCATGTTCCATTTGAAGTTGTCACCAAAAAGTGTTCCTTGGTCCACCTGTGGTCTTTCTGGTTTTATTTCTGGCAAGTCCTACTTTCTAATTTAACTCCGAGGCCCTGTCCTGTGTACACTTCCTGGCCTTCCTGCCTGTGTGAATAGTTCTGTACTGCCAATAGTACCTCCTATTACTGAGTTGGGATCCCTGAGGACCTCTAGGGATTGGCCTGCCTAGTGTTGGATGTGTTCCTGTGGGCCGAGGACTTATGCTGGGAACAAGGAAGAAATTAGGCAGGTGGCCTGCTCCCATGTAGGAGGGCATGCAGCCCACCAATGAACTTGCACCAACTCCAGTGTACCTCGGCCTCTCCACAAGGCTGAGAGGGTGGGCACTCTGCTGGCTGCCAGGTAACAGCCAACATTTTGCTAAGAGTGAATGTCTGAGGGGTAGGATGGAGGGTTGCTGGCAGGAAAATGGCATAAGTACCCACAGGAACCCTAGCACAACCTTCTCACCAAGCTTAAAGGACCCCCGTGCACTAAGGATCTAGGCTCTCCTCCCACAACTTGCACTACTGGTGGGACCCTCTGGAGTCTGTAGCTCTACAGGCTGCTTGACTCCCTTCCTGGGCCCATTTGAAAGTCCTGAAGCAGCAGTGGGTTCCACCAGTCCCTGCTGTGGCCACCTCCAACATCGGTGGCTGGATCATGATGTTTCACCACTCCATTTCCCTGAGGTGGTCTATTCTCATCTTTATTCTTGTTTTTCCCTCCCTCCAGGAATAAAGTGGACAGTCAGTGAAGGGTAAAAACAAAGAAAGACGCAAGAGTGGACACTTGACTAGGGAAGTAGAAAGAGGAAGTTAAGTGATGGAGAGATGTTGGTAGTGTTTCAGCACTAAGTTTTCAGCAGGCCTCAGGGTGCCTAGCCAAGCACCATCAACAAGTGTCACAGTAGCAAGCTCTCGGGGTCTCGGTATGCCAACTTGGAAGAGTCCCTTGCAGAGCAAGTCTGCAGAGAGCAGGCCACTGAGTAGCACAAGTGGTAGATCTCCCATGTTGCCATGTCTCAAAGGCTGGAGGAATTGCCCTACCTGTGGCTGAAGCACCAAGTCTCCAAGGCTGTGGCCCAAACTGTGGATCTCAAAGGAAAAGCAATGACTCTCAGAGCAGTAGTGGGAACTAGAAGAACTACCCTTATATGAACATGATCTCCTGTGAGTTTGTCTCCAGCAGACCTAGCAGGCCTAGGGAGCAATCTTCTCTAATGACCTTCTAGAAGCCAAGACCCCAGTCAGAGTCAAGAGCTGGTTGAGAACTGGATTCCAGTTAAGAGTTGGATTCTGAAGTCTCTCCAGACCAGAGCAGTAGCCAGCTGCCACTCAGAGTTCAATCAGGAACCCGTGTGGGTTTTTGTTTCTCCTGTTTTGGGTTTTTTGTTGTCCAGTGGTGGTAGTTTTGCTTTGGATGGTTGGTTGGGTGTTTGGGTTTTGTTTATTTTGTTTTGTTTGAGAAACCTGGTTTCTCTGCAGCCCTAGATGTCCTGGAACTTGCTCTGTAGACCAGGCTGGCCTCAAACTCAGAGATCAGCCTGCCTCTGCCTCCAAGTGCTGGGATTAAAGGTGTGCACCACCACAGTGCAGTCTATTTGTTTTCTATAGGTGTGGGAATGGGCTCGGATTGGTCAGAAGGGAAGCATGAAAGATACATGTGTGGGTTGTCCCTTCTCACTTTTGTTCCTTTCACAGGTTAGGGTTAGTGTTTGTTTGTTTTGTTTTGTTTTTGTGTGTTCCTGATTGCCACAATCTTCCCCTGGACATTGCAACTGACTGTCTCTGTAAGCTGTTAATCACAGCCTGCTACTGTTGGGAGGCTGATGCCTTGAAAGTGTGGCTTCCTTTAATGGTGTCTAGCCTCAGCTGCTGCTGCTGAACCCAGATCTCTGTTGGGGGTCCTGCTACTGGAAAATAACCCTTGGGGGTCAGTTTTAGTCTTAGCAACCCCATCCAGCCAAGCCATCTGCCAGGGCCTGCTCTCTATCTGGGAGTTCTTCAAGAGTTCTCTGTCTGTTTTAGTCAGGATTTGGAACAGGACTTCAGGCTCAAAGTCAATGAGAGGTTCCTGATGCTTCTTCACTGAAAGGAAAGGCCGTCCTTGTTCTGCTCCGGTACCTCTCTTTCATCTGCAGGGCCTACACCAGTTGTGTGACTTTTCCTGAGGAGGGTTGATCAAACTACTATTGATCACAGATTCACCCATGTTAAACCAAATACAGGGTTCCACCCAGTAAGCCAGTCAGTGTATTGGGGTTTTCAAACAGGGGCATATGTGAGCGGTTACAAGAGCATGGGTCACTCAACGGTAGCTGTATCATTAAAAGTCCCTCCACAGCATGCTTGACAGACAGTTCATGATAGCTGTATCCATGGAGCCCCTTGTAAAAATGGCAGGTGCCTGGCCTGGAGGATTGCCTCTCCTCAGAATTCTCTTTACTTCTTTGACAACCTTTGGGAGGGCTCTTGTGAATGCTGCAACTCTCCTGAATTTACTAAGTATCCTAAGCCATATGAGCCTCTGACTCCTCTCTCTTCAGGAAAGAAAGTTTCAATTTGGAGGAAATAAATAGCTACATAACTCTGGATATGTAAATGGGCCAGACTCTCCCTGGCTCCCTTGACAAAAGGAAGAACCACTGGAGGACATGAACAAAGGCACCTTCCACCATGCCAGCCCAGAAAAATCTAACTCCCACCATGTAGACTGTGTAGCTGGGCATCTCCAGACCCACAGTGGATCCTTGTGTGGGACTTCTCTGTCTTTGTCCTCAAACTGCGCAGACTCAGGGTTCTCAGGGGCACTGGACTCTACCATGTGTTGATTTCCTACCATTGTGCACACCAAGGCAGATAGGGTACAGACCACCAAGCACACTAGTCAGCAGGCACCCTCATACTCAGTGTTCACCCACTCCAAGATTCTTGGCTGAACAGGTACACCAGGGCATGCTTCTGGGCCTTCTTCTCAATGAAGCCTCCTTGGATATGAGCTGCTTGCATCTCATCATCCCGCCAGCCTGGGGAACCCAAAGAACCAAGCAGACCACTTATCTTTCTCGACCTTCCTCAAGAAGATGTCTCTTTAGGAAGGGACTTCCCAAGACAATGATATTCCCAATGGCCAGATGGAATTGGAGTTTTAAGTCTGACCTGAAGAGCAGACTGGCATCCCAGGCATAAGGACAGCACAAAATAGTGTGAACTTCCATGATCTAGTTAAGGTGGCTTATCTCCCCGAGGCACTGGACTGGTGTCTTAGAGCACCTCTGAAACAATATTACAATCCGTTGCACAATCGCTACTAGTAGTAAGTGTAAGGTCTTTAAATTTAGGTTATTTGTACTTGCTAATGTTCATTTTCTAGCAGGGAAGCAAAGATGTTGGAAAATGGGGCAGTTTGATGCGAAGCAGCAACTGCAGGATTCTCCCATACTGCCCAGGCAGCCTTGAACTAATGGACTGCCAGAAAACCAGGAAGAGTTGCTTCATGCCATTGCAGCAGCCTTGAATGCTCAAAGGACACTGAGAAAACTATGAATGGATCATATCTGATTACCCTGGCTCCTGAAAGTGCAGCCTCCATGAGGAATGCTTGAGACACATTGTGCTAGACTCTCCCATGCTATCAACCTTAACAAACTGTAAAAGACCTTGTAACTTTTCCCACCCAGCAAAGAGGGCAGAGAACTTCCCCTGGAGGCCTAGCAGAGCTGTGATTGCTGCCGAAGGGGAAAGATGTGGGTTGGTCTAGGATAGGTGCTAAGAGACAACGCTGTGATTGGGCCAAATATTTCTTTTCGGATGATGTGAATAGGCTTTTTAGGCTGTTAGTGAGTCTACAGGAAGACAGTCTCTTGTTCTCTCTTCTGTGATGGTGTAGGGTTAAACCCAGTAGAAATTGTTTTTTCTTGCCTACTCACTATTGTTATCTGGCTAGAGCAAAAAGACCACTCAATTTAGCAGGCAGTGACTTAGGAAAGCAGCCTTCCAGGATTCATTCTATGGCCAGCTGCTAATACAGCCCAGCTGGACAGAAGCAAAATCCCTGTTGGTCTCCTTCTCAATGGGTTAGTCCAGGCACATGGCTGGGCTGACAGAGAAAGACCAGCTGCTGTGGGATGTTCTGTATGGCAAATGTGTTGCTAATAAAACACTGATTGGGCCGGGCGTTGGTGGCGCACGCCTTTAATCCCAGCACTCGGGAGGCAGAGCCAGGCGGATCTCTGTGAGTTCAAGGCCAGCCTGGGCTGCCAAGTGAGCTCCAGGAAAGGCGCAAAGCTACACAGAGAAACCCTGTCTCGAAAAACCAAAAAAAAAAAAAAAAACACTGATTGGCCAGTGGCTAGGTGGGAAGTATAGGCGGGACTAACAGAGAGAATTAAAAGAGCAGGAAGGCAGAAGGAGTCACTGCCTGCCAGCCACCGCCAGGACAAGCAGCATGTAAAGATGCAGGTAAGCCACGAGCCACGTGGCAAGGTATAGATGAATAGAAATGGATTAATTTAAGATATAAGGACAGTTAGCAAGAAGCCTGCCACAGCCATACAGTTTGTAAACAATATAAGTCTCTGTGTTTACTTGGTTGGGTCTGAGCTGCTGTGGGACTGGCAGGTGAAAGAGATTTATCCTGACCGTGGGCCAGGCAGGAAAACTCTAGCAAAAACCAGCTGTGCTTTCAATACTGACGCCTGAGTGGGAAAGGATGCTAATTCCTGTCATTCCCATCTAAGAGATGCATAAACTGAGGCATGGGAGCTATTTGAGCTTGGAGAGGACAGCCATACTCGGGAGTGCATGAGCCCTTTCTGAGACCCTGTGAGACCCTTTTGTGACTCCATATGTAGACTTTACTGGTCCATACACTTAGATTTTTGAGAGATTTCCTCCCCATCTCCCAGACTCAGAATGTGACCCTGTTTCCTTCTAGTTACCCTGGTCCCAGAGTTGGGAAACTTAATAGGAACTGAAGAGTTGGGTGTCCTGCCATGAGGGTGTGCCCAGTGAACAGGCAGAGGCCACCCAGCTCAGAGGACAGAAGAGATTGCCTGTGGAGGCTCAGGTCACATTGCCTGTGGCATCCCTGACCAGCACCAGGCAGACAACCCAAGGACCAGGGATCACCCTTCCACTGGCAGGACTCCTGTGCCTGCACATGAGTGGTCGTGGGATCTGAGGTTCCAGAGATTGGAGAACGGTGTGTAGTCCCACTCTGACAATCCCCTTAGCTTCCACCATGGCAAAGCTGGCTGGCCCTGGATTTGTAAGGGGTCACAAGGCTGAAAGTCAGCCTCTAAGCCCACCTACTGACACAGTAGCCTGCTGTTTCCAGACCCAGAATTCTCAGTAACAGTCCTTTACCCAGGTCTTCACAAGGAAACAATACAGTAATGTTGGAGTGCTAAAGACTGCCGAAATGATGCCTGAGAAAAGCCCTCCTACCATGTCTTAGACTCCACACTCTGAAAGGCAGATGGCTGCCTCAGCCTGGCTAAGGCTGTGGCCTTTGTCCTTTCTGACAGCCAATGATTGCCTTAGGTAACATGAGCAAAATGGATTCATATTGTTAGGTTGCTGAGGATGGGGTTTGGTCTTCTGCAGGCTGCTCCAGCACGCATTGCTGAGGGACAGGCACCCTAAACTGACAGTCCCTGTAGCTGTCCATGGTGGGAGTGGGACCAATGAGTAGAACATTCATCAAGTGCACAGAGAATTGGTTCCTTGTCCACTATACTAGGCTCACAGGCAAACACATGCAGCCTAAAGCAAGTTGCTGCAAGACAGTAACGTAGCTCTTCCTTCAACTACAGGCTGTCTCCAGCAGGCTGAAGGTACTACAGACTACTGACCCTTTTGGAATGGGTGCAAGATCACCTGCCCTTGGAGACAACATCTTTAATGTCCCATATGCAAAATGGGGGTAAACCTCTGATTTCAGGGTCTGAGGAACAGAAAGAAATACTGTCCATTGCTCTGTCCAGTACTCGGTCCTGCCCAGGCCCAGCAATAATGCCTAAATACCCTGGTGTTGCAGGTGGACAAAGTTAAAGAGAAAGGTAAACTTTCCTAAAGTCACCCAACAAGCTAAAAGAAAACACAGCAAGACAAAGGCTCTCTATAAATACACAGAAGAGGTATAATGGGCAAAGCCAGCAAAGCTAGCCTGAATCCTTGTACTTCAGTATCCCCACATTGCAGGTTGAAGTGGCAGAGGATAGTCTACCCAGATTTCATGGTCTTACACTTCTCTTCTCCCTCTGTGCCAACAGTATCCATATGAAATACAGCCAGGTCAGCACTACTCCATTTGGATATAGCTGTTTTGACACAGTGGATTTTATTTCTATTTAAAATTGAACAAAGGATGGGATTTTTTAATGTGGAAAGTATAGGGGGTTAAGAAAGAAATGCAAGGTTGGGTGCTGTGCTGCCTGTCTTTAATCCCAGCACTCAGAAGGTAGTGGCAGGCAGATCTCTGAGTTCGAGGTCAACCTGGTCTACAGAGTTCCAGGACGTCCAGGGCTATTACACAGAGAAATGTTGTCTTGAAAACTTATAATCAACACTATTTCACCTTCTATATAGAGTGGTTTTGATATATTAGCAAGTCTATTGATTCAGACACAGCACAATCTTTCAATCATTCATTAACAGAGCAGACTGATTTTCCACACACAAAAAGAGAATCATGACATGACCTGATGATGACAGGCAGGGGCTGAATGGGAGTGGAGGTGGGACAATGTCAGGAAAAAAATTCATTAGCTAATCAACAAAGCCAACAACTATGTGTCACTACATAAGTTGTCCCCGGGAGACCCTATCTCCACCCTTCTTCCTCAGATGTCTTGCAGTGAGGATTTCTCAGTTTTATAAAATAGAACTCATGGTTGTAAAAACAGTTCACTGGTCTCTTTCTCCCAAGCTACTTCTTCAGATCCTGTTTATTTTTTATTTTTTTTTTTATTTTTTGGTTTTTTGAGACAGGGCTTCTATGTGTACTTTTGGTGGCTGTCTGGATCTTGCTCTGTAGAACACGCTGGCCTTGAACTCACAGAGATCTGCCAGGCTCTGCCTCCCAAGTGCTGGCATTAAAGGTGTGTGCCACCACCGCCCGGCCAGATCCTGTTTCTAACTCAGAAGGAATATCAACCTGACCCTCAGAGAGTCCCTCAAGGGTGAAGAATGGTACATCTTGAACTGTCAAGTTTCTAATTACTTTTTCTTTTGCTTCCTTGGGTAACGCTTTGAAATCCAGGAAGCACAACATGATCCAGGTGAGAAGGAATGAAATGATGAAGCAAACATCCAATGTCTCTTGAGAGGAAAGCTTTTAGAGGATCTCCTTTGTTAATAAAAAGACACTGGTCCCTGCTGTTATCAGTCTACAGCCCACCGGGGTATAGTGTGCACACAGCATAAATAAGAACATTGGCAAACGGTCAAAAGAATATATGAAGTGGGACCTGGTAAGATGGGTCAGTGAGGGAGACAGCTGAGTCTGTAAAGTGTTTATCACAGGTGCCTGAAGACCTGAGTTCAGATCCCCAGCACCTACTTAAAAGGCAGGCATAGTGGTACCTGATTCGAATCCCAATGCTTTAGGAGCAGAGACAGATCCCTGGAACTCACTGGCCAGCCAGTTTAGCCTATCAGTGAGCTCCAGATTCAGTGAGGAACACTGTCTCAAAAAGTAAGATTGACCAGGTGTGGTGGCACATGCCTGGCCTACATAGTCAGTACCACATGTACCTACACACAAGTATATGCATATCCACACACATAAGTGAACATATACACACATGCACCACACACACAGAGTAGCTGTCATACTCCATTACTTCCTTCTCTAGCATGTTCTCATTGCCTCTGTTCATGTTGAACTCTATTATCCACTATAAACTTACAGGTAAAAGATTAAAGGTGACAACCAAACACAAAGCCCTCTGTCATCTTAGCAGATCCCTCCAGTTCAGCTGAGTCAGCCTCACATTGGCTCTAGAGGCCTCCTTCATGGTTACCAGTTCCACACTGCCCTCTGCTGTAAGAGGAAGGCATTGTAGATTCCTTTTGATTTGCTATGATAAAACACTCAGACCAAAAGCAGCTAATGAATTATATAGTCCATCTCTGAGAGAAATCAGGGATGGAAGTCAACCAGAAACTTGAAGCAGAAACCATGGAGGAATGTTGTTTTCTGGCTCTCTTGTAAGCTTTTTTATACAGCTCAACAACACCTGCCCAGAGGTGGTACCACTCCCAGAAGGCTGGGCCTTCCTCTGTCAATTAACCATCAAGGCAATCCCCTAAAATCAGGGCCATAGTCCAATGTAATCTAAACAATACCTCAATGGAGGATTTCCTCTCAGATGACAGGCACACACTGGCTGACTAACAAAGCTAACTGGATCTTTATAGTCACCCACTCTTGCAAGCTTTCCAGCCCTCTCTACAATGAACCCAGAACATTGAGAAGTGGACATGAAGTCTCACACCTAGCTAAGGAGCTATTGGCAGGTGATAGCTATTGGAAAGGAGAGACTTAGTTTTATTTAAGGACTCTGGCCTGTTGATCACCCTCCACTGAAAGCCACACGTCCAAGAGTGTATGGGCAGCACCGGCTGTCCCTGATGGCTTCAAAAGAAAAAGCAGACATAATGTTGTGCAGGTAGGGAAGGGGAGTGGATCCAGGAGAGCTAGCTCAGCATTTATGAGTATTTGCTGCTCTTGCAGAAGATGCAAGTTTGATTCCCAGCACCCACCTGGTGACTCACAACCATTTGTAACTCCAGTTCCCCAGGATCCAAGCCCCTCTTCTGACCTCTGCAGGCACCAGACATGGTACATATGAACGTGCCTGTGAAACACCTATACATATGAAGTAAAAATGAGTAAATATTTCCAGAGACTAAAACTTCTCATGCTGAGGTTCAGAGTGTTAGGGGACTTGCTTAACAGGCAGGAGGTCTTAGGTTCAATCCACAGTAACACGAAATGACATCACAGAATATTAGCTGTGGAAGAAGAGAGACCATGTAATTAATTCTTTGAGCTCTGTGCATTGTGGTAACCTGAAGGAAGAGCTGAAGGAAGAGATACGGTGGTAACTTTCCCATTGCAGGGCAGCACTAAGAAACTGCACTGCCTAATAGAGTTTAAAATCACAGTGGGATGTTTTCATGTTGTTTGCCTGCTATGATGTTCACCATACAAACCAAGAGGAATTCTTCCCTCCCTGATCAAAGGTTTGATTTAGGAATAGACAGGTGACTGGGGTGGTGTGACCTGGCCCTTGGAAGCTACTGTAGCAGCTATCTTGGAAACACTATTGGCTGCTGAGGACTGGACACTGTAGCTGTTAGCCAATGGTCCCTGGTGCTCAGGGTCCAGCAGCTGAATAAAAACAGGAACCTGGCCTTATTCACTAGAAGACCAAGCTAATCTTATGAGGTGAATGGAGGTTTGTGCTAAGCAGCTCAGGGTAGGCGTGATCATGGGCGGCTAGTCCTTTATACCTCCCAGACAGTAGCATTCCAGCTCCCCTGTGATTTGCACAAGTTCAGGGATCCTGGACATAGCCTCATGCCATGGGGCTATCAAGGCCCTCAGGAGAGAACTGTGTAGATGTAACCAACCTTTTTATTAAATAAAAAACACAGAACCAATGCAAAGAAGAAAGCCAAGAGTTCAGAGCTAAGAGCTAAAACATTACCCTTCCTCCTGCGGTGGTCCTACCTCTCCGAACCAGAGCTACTTCCTGTGTTAAAGTCTTTATATAGAGTTTCTGTTCTGCCTTCTCATTGGTTGTAAACCCAACCACAGGACTGCCTCATCACGGCCTGTCTGTATAGACCTCCAGGTGTTCCATGGTTGGTATTGAGATTAAAGGCATGTGTATCCAATGCTGGCTGTATCCATGAACACACAGAGACTTACCTAGCTCTGTCTACCAGGTGCTGTGATCACAAACGTACACCACCACTGCCCTGCTTTCCTATGGCTTGCTAATAGCTCTGACCCCCAGGCAACTTTATTTATTAACATACAAATAACATTTTAGTACAAAAGAAAATATCACCATAGAACTGAACCTGGATTTCCTCAGCTCTGTGTGCCATCTGCCAGGAGCTATTCCAGAAGGAGCCTAGGTTACAAGTCTTGATCAGCAACACAGTCATCTTCTAGGACTCATATATGGACACTGAAGATGGCCATGACATGGCTTTGTGATTTTGGAGTCAATCAAACCTTCTTTTTACCAGATAATAAGTTTAGAGTTCTCAGAAGTGGCTATTAACAGAACACCCTGGTAACATATATGATAATTATGTTGAAAAGTGTCCCCAGATGGCCACACTTGTTAATTTGTTGTCACAAGCCTGCATTAAAGATCCACTGGAAAGACTTTCACCTCTTCCATCTCTTAACATGGAGCAGACAGTGTGTTGTGAAGGAATTTAGGTGGTTGTACAAAGAATGCATGATTGTCCAAGGCTGTGGACGACTCTGGAGGAAGAGAATCCTGGCACATCAGTGAAGTGATGTCTGGCATATTGAAGCTGGAGCAAGGAGTAAGAGCTATTTACAAACGGGATACCAGTTACATGGTGGTCAGGAATGCTGTGCCAGGAAGTCTTGCCACTTGAAAACCTAATTTTGGTTTTAGAAAGAGCTACTAAGGTACATATAGCAAGTTCCAAGATACCCAGGGCTACACACAGGAAGGGAAATATATGTGTTTCAAGTCTCTTAGCCACCATACCTCAGCTGTCCCAGCCATAGAATCTTTTTGGTTTGTTTTGTTTTTCGAGACAGGGTTTCTCTGTGTACTTTTGGTGCTTGTCCTGGAACTCACTCTGTAGACCAGGCTGCCTCTAACTCACAGAGATCTGCCTGGCTCTGCCTCTGGAGTACTGGGATTACAGGCATGTGCCACCACCACCTGGCCACATAGAATCTTAGGAGTAATAAACTGCAATTTATGTGGCACTGTAGAGACAAAATCAATTCAGGCATGATTCAAACACCCAGAAACACGTAAAGAATAGGGAGGTTTTATGCAAATATGTGTTCTGTAGAGATCAAATGGCATATTCATGTGCCTGCTCCATACTTTGCTCTCCCAGGCCAGCCCTCTGCCATAAAGACAGAAAAGGAACTCAGACAAGGAGAGTAACATGGAAAGAAACTTTCAGACAGACCATGAACGTGGCAGATATGTAAATTAAACTATCTGTGGCATATATGATATGTGTATGTGTGATGAGGTATTCTGTACAACACTTTCACGTTATATTATGAGAAATATGAGGGAAGGATCTATATTTCAGAGATGCTGAGAAACTTAGTGACTAAACACTGCGATTTGTGGATTTACCTAAAAATATTCCAAGGGTAAATTTAGGGTGTTGTTGAATTTGGTAGGTTATCAGTATAATCCAATTGGCTATGAATGATAATTGTTGAAAGTAGGCAATGGAGTACAGAGTGTTAATACGATCCTCCCTGCTTGTGTATAATGGAACAACTATGATTCAAATATTTGCCATTTGGGGTAAGCAGACAAATGATACATGAAGGAAATGAGAGTGGTGATATGGAAAAGGCAATGCCTCCTGCAATCTCAGTGTTGCTGGAGGAATGCAAGAACAAGTCTGAATGATTTTCCAGGTTCTCAACATTGGTGGGATGGAGAAACACCTTATAAATCCTTCCCATCATTAAATGCTAGCATCTACTTGAGACACTTTATGGAGAGTATGCTGACATAAGAAAGAAACCTGGAGACCACTCAGAGGGCAGCTGCCCGTGGATAACTTGTTTCTGAGAAGCTGGCAGCTGCTCTTGGGCCACAGAATGCCACAGAGAGCCCTTTGAAAGCTGGCACTCCCAGAGGGCCACTCTTTGCCCATTGTATTCTTATCATATGTCTTGATCCAGTACATGCTCTGCCCTCCAACTGTACTCCTGCCTGTGAGTCCCGGAATTTCATCCTTTATTCTCTTCGGCCAGCTCTGTTCTCCTAACCTTGGTGGCCACTGAGCACTGCCACATCCATCCAGTAACAACACAGGAGCTTTTAGAGTGACAACTGAGGTCTTAGGGCCACAGCTGAATTAAAAACACCTTTCTGACACAATTTGCAGTCTATTTCCTTGACAACCAAGTAGCTTGAGGATGTCTTAAGAAAATCACCACAAAAGATAAAATAACAGGCCAGGGAGATCTGAGAATCCCAAAGAAGCAAAGGATACTTCGTAATATGGCACAGCCATATCTGAACTGAATGGCAGAAGTCATAAAGCCAGCACATCTGCTTGACAAAGATCCAGCAAAGCTGAGCAGCATGATGGCTGCCATGCCACCTTTGGTTTTCATCCCCACCTGTTGCATACTTAAGGAACTTTTAATATTTGTACAATTTGGGGATGTTGGATTGATAGAGAATTCCTTACAAATCATTTACACCTTCTCCCAGGAATGCTGCTTCTAAGGTTACCCAGGAAAGTCCTGAACATACTATTCCCCCCACTGCCACTTTGAGGGAGATATCCTTATCTACTTGAAGATCTCCCTTAAGCCTTTGAGGTTGTGACACATAAAGAAGTCAGAGGTCTCTTTATGAGGCTATGAGACATTCTTGAAACATCTGTCCCTGTACTTATACAGGAACAAGATATTCAAAACAAAATAAAATTAAAAAGGTCAACAAGATTCGGTGGGCTAGAGGAATTGTCCAAAGTTCAGATTACAAGCCTCTTCCCACTGTACACTCAGACAAATACATGGCATATAACTCTGGCCTACATAGAGACATATTGATGAGCAATGTATGGAGTGGAAATATGATAAAAATATGAGGTGTTAGGACCTCCCTCTCTTAGAAGTTAGCTCATGTAGAGCCACTATAATGTCATATGACCAAGGAACAACAGAATGCCAGGATTAGACATATAGAAAAATTTTATAAGGATATGAATGTGAGCATTGATTGTATTATGTCAGAATTTGAACAATAACTGCAGCATCTTTGGCCTGAAGACTTTTCCTGGGCACTCTGACCACTAAGAGTTAATAATACACTGCTTGAGACATGGCAAAATGCCCAGGGTGGTTGAATATTTTGTTTTGGTCTAGTGTCCTTGAAGCAACCAAAGCAACCAGCCTGAGCACAGGCTGTCATATACCTCTAGATTCTCAAAAATTGGGTTATGGGGTTAATGAATAAGAATGATAACTCTCTTCATTAATGATGTCAAAACTTGAGGGAAAATGATTGGAAATAATAACTCTTTTCTGTCATAGTTCATTAATGATGACTAAAAGATGAGCAAAAGGAAGTGAAACACATGTCCAAAACCAAAAATGAAATGATCTACGTTTTGGAATTTCATGAATGTTTCCCTGCTAACTAAATTCTGTAAAATTAAAGAAACACTCTCGCTGCTGGTCAGTCAGGCTGCAAGATTCTCCAGACCACCATGGCCTGGTTCACTTCCTTCCCTGCTGGCTCTTTACACCATCTGCAGGACCCATCCACCGCTGGGGATGGCTCCCAGCAGTAATAGCAATGATTTTTGTGATCAAGATGCATTTTTTTCAAGTTGAACAGTTCCTTGGATCTCCTGGTTTTTCCCTTTCTCTTCTCTTAAAATTCTATTAGAAATTTTATTTTTAATATTTAATTTTTTTCAGACATATGTAGAAAATTTCTGTATCCTTTGGTTTTCTCTGTGCACGTGCATCCTGTTGCTATGGGAACATGAACAAGTCCAGGAAGTAATTCACCCAGGTACTGAGAGAACACAGAAAAAATTCTTTAGCCATGAGCTCAAGACCCTTGCTAGGGCTTAAGGGGAACCAGCCCAAAGAAAAACTATTCATTGTTTATAAAAAGCAGAGCTATAACAGTATACTCTTATATATAACTTCATCTATAGCAGGATCTAGGATTCCATCTCAAGAAACATTTTCTGAGCAATTAAGCAGGTTTCTTTTTCCTATGTCATTTTTTCCTTATATTGACCATAGACTATTTTCTGACATAATACATGCTGATTACTGTTTCCCCTACATCTATTCCTCCCTGTTTCTCCCCACCTTCCCTACCTTCTGGATGCACTCCTTTTCTGCCTCTCATTAGAAAACATATCTTTTCAAAATAGGACAAAATCAATGAATAGAAGGAAAAGAGCCCAAGAAAAGGCACAAAAGCAGATACAGAGAACTGCTTGCACACATACTCAGAAATCTCATAAAACACTAAACTTGGAGCCATAATATATATGCAAAGGACCTTTGGGGTTAAAAAAGAGAGAGAAAATTAAAAATAATAAGTAAAAAAACTTTAAAAATTAAAAATTAAAGAAAAAAACAGCAGCAGAAGAAAAAGACGTGATATGACATTATGAGACAAGGAATCTTGCTGGACATGTGGCCTACCCTTAAGAATAGTTTGTTTCCCCGGTTAGAGATAGCTTCTGGGTTGGGGATGGAGATATGTGTCCACTTTGCCTTTCAGCTCAAGGACCCCATGTGGTGCAGACCCATGTGGACCCTGCTCATGCTGCCTTGGTCTGTGTCAGTTTTTTTTTTCATTTTTCTTTATTTAGAAATTTTCTACTCACTCCACATACCACCCACAGATACCACCTTCTCCCTCCTCCCACCACCCAGTCGCCTCTCCCAAGCCACCCCACATCCCCACATCCCCCAAATCAAGGTCTCCCATGGGGAGTCAGCAAAGCCCGGCACACTGAGCCCTGGCAGGTCCAAGCCCCTCCCCACTGCACCAAGGCTGTGCAAGGCATCACACCACAGGCACCCGATTCCCAAAAGCCTGCCCATGTACCAGGGACAGATCCCGATCCCCCTAGCTGGGTGCCCCCCAAACAGTTCGAGCCAAACAACAGTCTTCTGTATCCAGAGGGCCTAGTCCAGTCCTATGAGGGCTCCACAGCCACCAGTCCACAGTTCATGGGCTTCCTCTAGTTTGGCCAGTTAACTCTGCAAGTCCTCCCATCATGATCTCGACGTTCCCAGCCTGCAGAATCCCTCCTCTCTCTCATCAATTGGAATCCCGGAGCTCAGCCTGGTGCCTGGTCATGGATCTCTGTATCTGCCCCCATCTGTCATGAGACAAAGACTCTATGATGACAGCTAGATTATTCTCTAGACTGGTCACCAGAGTAGACTGGTCCAGGCACCCTCTGGACTACTGCCAGACCAAGTTGAGGTCATCCTTTTGGATTACTGAGAGCCTCCCCAGCACCCTACCTCTTTCTATTCACATGATGTCCTCATCTATCATGGTATCTCCCTCTCTGCCCTCCCACTCTGTCCCTGTTTCAACTCGACCCTCCCATTTCCCTATGTTCTTATCCCCCACTTCTTGCCCCCCAACACCCAGTCCACTCATGTAGATTTCATCCACTTCTCCTGCGCTGGGTCATCCATGTGTCCCTCCAGCTATGTAAATCAGTTAAAGTAAAATTATCACAGGACTTGTCACTATGTAGATACTCAAGAATGTATTACTATTGTTTATTATATTGTTTCTTTGCTGTCAATTTATTATACTTGTCTTAGTGTTATTAGTATGTTACAGATAAGATTCCTCTATGTAGGGTGTTTGATGAGGTTGGTGACAAGAGTTAAGGATTCTCAGAGTCTAATTTTTTAGTGTTCTTTCTACCGTTAGCTCAGATATGTCTCAAGTCTCCCTTGGAGCAGAGTTGCAGAGCTGGGGGGACATTTAAGGAATGTTCAACTCATCATTCTTGGGATTTTAAGAAAGGGAGATTGATCTCTACAATGACAAAAGTGTTGGCTTAGCTCCTTCTGAAGCACTCTCTTCTCTGGATTTCATAACACCATTCATGCCTAATTTTCCCCCCAGCTCCACTCAGTTTCTTTGTTGGTTTCCTTTTGTCTGTCTATCCTTTAAATCTTGATGTGTCTTAATGACTGTTTCCCTCTTATCTCCGAGTCTTTTCAATCATGTTTGTTCACAGTCCTTCCTATATTTATGACCTCCAATTTTATATTTTTAATTTCTGAATTTTC
>CABHPP010100486.1:0-26765 GCA_902168425.1 Peromyscus attwateri
CTGTCTCCTTTAAAGCAGGCTCTGCAATCAGCTGTCAATGCTTCCTCCTTCTAGCGTGGGGCAGCTTGGTCTCAGGAATTCCACTCAGGGAAGGTTTTTCTGAAGTAAGAGCTATGTATGTCAATCCTGTGGCTTGATAGGCACTTCTTCCTCCTGCTTCAGGCTGGAATTCTACATTTAGAGCCTTGTTGTTGGGTGGCTGACTGGGCCCCAGGGTTTTTCATCTGCTGCCAGCCCTTCAGCATCTCCTGAACACAAAGACCGCGCACACATACATTGACAGGAAGCTTTGTTTTCCTTGTTTTGAAACAGAAAGTTCTTGTCCTCTTAATATCTTGAACAGATTTGTGTTTCCTGTGGGATAACTTGGTGTCCTTTGCCTGGGTCACTTAGAGTGAATCATAGCCCTAAGATTTTCAGGGCCCGGAAGCCCATATGCCATCTTTAAGTATTTAAAAATTAAAAAGGTAGCTAGCTATATAATCATTAAATTATGTTTCACCCTCCACCATCAACAAGCATGCATAAAGTGATGGCTTTTATATGATCGAAAATTGGCCAGATATCAGAGATGGTTGAATTCGATCAGGATCAGTACAATTTTAGAATAGATTACAGTAGTGATGAATTCCATTTCAAAATAAAATAATTTTTTTTTATATTTTAAGAAATTTTCCTAGCATATTCCAAATTCCCTATGGAAGATAAAGGTAAGAAATAGAGCATATTTAACACATGCTAATAAGTTAAATTGCTACACAGAGCTGAACATTTTTGACTCTTTGAAACAGTAATTTTGTTAGCTTTTTGACACGGATGCCTTCTGTGATTCAGTCTCGTGTTCAACGCTTTAGAATCAGTGTCATGAGTCTTGTGAGTTATGTCTGAACCTACACGTATACACATTTAAGAACAATGTCACAAAACCAAAGATCCCTTGACCTCTGTGTGAACTGTTGGGGGCACTGCACTAATCTGAGAGTACTTCTGGAACTTTAAACGTCAGTGTGATGAGAGACAAGGGAACAAATGCTCAGCCCTCCTGGGAAGTGCAATACTGCTGCGCAAGAATCTGCTGCGTTCAAGGAATCTGAGAGGAGGGGCCTGCCAGGGTAGCTAGACTTTTACCTGAGCAGTCCCACACACTGGGATCTGAGACAGGAGATGTGAAGAATCACTTGTTGGGGCCAGTTATTCATAGGAGGTTGTATCATGTTAGGAGCTTGAGTGTGAGATCTCAAGTAAGAGGTGTGCTCATGTGTCCATTAGAATATTTGTGTGTATGTGTTTACAATTTGCACGTCCCCAAAAGCATTGCCCAAGAGAACAACCCTGTCCCTCTCTGCTCTAAGGGCACTGGTGATCCTAGGCCATGGAGTGAGGTTAAAGAGATGATTTTTCCATCCAAACTCTTATGTCAGTGACTACAGCAATAGGGATGGGAGAGGAGCATGGTCACTGAGCTAACACAAACAAGCCTTGCCTGTGTCTTGTCACGGTCATCTGAAGGGCTGTTCCGCTCACTGGCTGTTCATTTTTAGGCCTGCAGAAGATAGAATGAAGTTTTCCATTCATTCAGTCAATAAGTGTTTATCAAGCATCCCGTTTTCCAGATGTTATTTGTGAAGCTATCAAAATGTAGAGGACACGGACTTGAACATGTATGATAAAATTGTGAGCCAGGCATGTGGATGTGTTTACAAGTGCTACTGGCTCACAGAGGAAAGAACAGCTGCCCAAGCCAGTGCTGGGTGGCTTGGAAAAGCTTCAGAGGTGTTAGACTAAGGTCAGCTTCCACTAAATTCTAAGTGCCCTCTTTACTCCAGACCTGTCTATCTAGTTATGTTTAGTTCCCATAGTCACTTGTGGAAATCATTATGCTCGCTTTACATTACAGAAGTAAACAGCCAGGGATCAGAAAGGCTAATTAGCTACTCGTTCAAGGCCACACAGGTGGTAAATGATAGAGCTAGAGTTGCAGTTCCCAGATCCTCCTGACTCCAGCGGATGGACTGCACTGTGTTATGATGTTTGACCTCTCCAAAGATGTGTAAGAACGTCACTGGAGAGCATGGGAGGTAAGGTCATCCGGGCAAAAGCAGTAGCAATTGATCTCAAAGGTCTACCTTACGCATTTACACAAGAAGCACGCTGAAAAGCCTCCTCACAAGGATGAGGGCACAGAGGCGGTGAAGCAGGGAGTGCCCTGACGGTGTGAATGGGGGTCTGTGAATAACCAACCCTTTGCTTAGTTACTAGTCATTTCCCCTAACCTCTTGGTTAGAATGTGGATTCTCCCGTCAGCATTCTTACTCTCCAGCAAGTGCTGGACGGAGTGCGGAGGAGGTATGAGAGCTCTTTTAGTGGGTGTTTCTGAAGTTCTCTCTGTGGTCCTTTCCCTTTTGGGGGAGCAGGGACAGTGCTGGGAACTGAACCCATGGTCTTGAACGTTCTAGGCAGCCTCTCACTGAGCTACGCTTCGGTCTCGGTGTTTTTCTGAGCCAATTTAATCTTAATATAGGTTTTTCCAGATTTCTGCAGCAACCAGTGTTCTAGGTGAGCAAACTTCTGTCTAGCCTGGAAGATTCCATGAGTTCATATGGATTCTGTTACATAGCCCCAGTAATGATTCAGCCTGATTAGAAGTAAAGCATCCACGAAACACAAAACTATCTTATTCTCCTCAGCCAATTTGTCATCTGTTCTTAGGCGTTGTCCAAGTCATATCTCCCGAGCCTTTTCCCCTAGGAATTAGGGAGGAATTGCTGCTTTCACTGATACACACTTTCGCACTGCTACAGCCTGTGGCACACTGATTTGTTCCAATTAGCCTGGATAGTTTGTTTGTTCGTTTGGTTTTTTTTTTTTTTTGAAGATCTTCTGCGGTGTATACAGAACCACCAGCGGATTAACTTCAGCATCGGTGGGTAAGTCTGCACAAGGCCTCCCCTGCGTTCTTCCGGGCCCTGGCACGTGGTGGTGCTCGGCGCTGGAAGGAAAGCGTGAAGCCCGGGCGCGCAGCCAGTTTGGGTGTTCTGCATCTGACTTCACCCCAACTCTCCAAGCCCGCCCCGGGTGACCCCTAGGAGCTGGTGTAGGGGGCGTGTCTGGCGCGGGGCATGCCGGGCGGGCAGGTGGGCAGGTGCCTGGGCGGGGCGCGCCGTGGTTGGAGGCGGGCGGAGGGGCGGGGGCCATGCACCCGGAAGAGCGGCCCGCGGAGCCAAGGCGACAGGCGGCGGCTGGGGGCCCGACATGGACAAGCTGAAGAAGGTGCTGAGCGGCCAGGACACCGAGGACCGCAGCGGTCTGTCCGAGGTGAGCGCAGCCCGGGAAGCCAGGATTTCTTGGCCAGCTGCCCCGCTCCCCTCCCACTCGCGGCGCCCAGCTCAGCCGGGACAGTGCCACAGGTGGCAGCGCGGGGACTTTGCAGAGGGCGTGGCTCCCGATCCCTTCTCAACTTCCCTTCGGGAGGACAGGGGCTCTGGTGCGAGACCCGAGAAATCTTTCCGAGTGGAAGTGTGGGTCCCGGGGCCTCCTGGGTCCCCGGACCTGAACCCCCCCTCCTTCCCCCGCCACTGCAGCTGGACAGGCCAGGGCTCTCTCCCTTAGGAGCCGGGCGAGTCCGGCGGCCTTGGTGGAAGGAGCCCCTCCTGGATCACCGGCTGGCTGGCTTTGGTTGTGGGTTATGAGTTCCAGACCCGCCCTTATTCGTACTGCATAAGTAGTAGCGAAACTCCGTGAACGCCTGGTTAACAGGGACCTACCGGGTCTCTGAGATTCCAGGGTTCATTCCTAGACTATAGATTCCCAAGCACCCCCGGAGACTGCCAGGGTGTTTGTTTTATTAGGGCTTTGATGGCTCGGAAACCTTCCCAATAAGGTCCTGTGCTCCAGAGCCACCGAGAATGTCTTATTTTAGGTGCTTTGGGAGTTTGTTTACATTTTCCTTTCTCGAAGACAGAGTTAGCATTTTACTTGATGTATCCTTAGCCCCAGTTCCCCCTTCTGTGAAACAGGGGTGTTGAACAAGATGATACGACCTTTTCTCCTTGGAAACTGAGTTCCTCTCTAATATTTACTTGTGTTTCTCGTGGTTTTCCCAACATTCTGCTCTCACTTTTGTGGTTGATTTTGTTCTGACTTTAGTCTTTGCAAAAACACAACCGCACTTCAACGGGAATAAGAGTTTATTTTGAAGCCAAATAGAGCGACCATGGCCTCAGGGCAGATTCCATTACTGCAAATTCAGTGTTCCAACATAACAGTTGGATACATTTTTATAGTAACAAAGTAATAAATCAAGGAACTTGCTAAATGTATCAGTGGCAACACTAAGTAGGTGGTTACAGCAAAGTGGCAGAATCTCAGTTGTAGGATCTCTCTAGGCTACACTAAAACCCTTGGTTTGTGGAAGCTTGGGTTTCATTAAGTTAAATTTCAAGATGTTTTTACCTGTTAGTCACAGGTGCGCACGATATGACTGTTTAGGGGGAGCTAAAGAGAGCCGGAGGTTAGTTGCGATCAGACTCTGGACCTGCAACTTTCCAACCTCTCCACAATCATTAGGATTAGAATCAGGAATTTTTATGTTTTAAAAAAAATTTCATTTTTTATTTCTGGCTTCTTGTGAACTTTCCTATGAGATGAAGCCTAAGAAAGCCCCAGGACTTAGTTGACCCTCATTGTCATGTAAAGATAAGCTTCATAGAAGTCAACAAAGCTGTTGTACAAAGTTGGGACTGAAGGGGAGACTGGGCGTAATGTTGGCAGTAAGTGTTCTTCATCTGTAGCAGTGGATGGGCCTTCAGGAGTGAATAGCGTAGCGCCATCTGAAAACAATGCAAAGTTTTCCCCCCAAATCGTGAATGCCTGTGTGGAAACAGTGAAGGGCTTTACCCTCCTCTTAAGCTCAGGCACATATTACATCTGTTTTTAAAAGACTGTTGGCTTCACTCTTGTTGGAAAACATTGTCAGTTTCCTCTTTCCTAGTAAGATTCCTGTTGATGTGCGTCATTCGGTGGCATTTCCAGGTCTTGAACTCCAGGAACTGTTCTGTAGCCAATAGGGTTCGTTGTCAGGGATGTTTTGGCTTTGTGATCACTTACTAGGTCCGGCCTCCTTTTAAGTACTAACTAATGTGGGCACACTTTCCATGGTTTTGAGCCTGGAAAAACTGGAGGATTCTGTGGTGAAATTCCTGTTTGTGTGGTTAGTTGGATGATGTTGCCTTCAAGTCTTTTCAGTTATATAACCCAAAGAGGTTGCCAGAGAAGTTCGAAAACATTTTATAATGTATTTTAATGCTAACTGTAACAGTGTGTTTTGTTTCTTCTGTCCCTCCTAGGTAGCTATAAAGTTGGTAGAACTCTTAGTCACAGTCTATGCTAAGTCTTCTAATTGATACGATGTCATCATAAACACCCTTAAGTCCTGGTTTCAGCGCAGTCCTTTCTGAAAGAATAGGCTTTGTGTTTTCTGGAAAGGGTTCTTGGGACAAGGAGTCTGAAGGGTGTCTGATCATAACGTGCAGGAATACAACAGCATTCCTTTCTCACCTCCTGGTTGCCAGCCCCACCTTCCTGGACAATCCTTAGCTCTGGCACTTGGCAAGAATCCCCCTGCCTTCTCCATCCTGGAGTCAAAGGGACCTTTGTGTGTGCCTGCCAGTCAGACAGCTTGTGATTCCCCACATTCCCTACAGAGTCTACCCAGGTACTGTTTTAACTCTTTCGATTTTGGAAACAAACTCTGTGCTAGCAGAGTTTCCAGAAACTACAGCTTAGAGAGAGATTTTCCATCAACTGAATTTGCTTTCATAATTTGGCAAAAAGTATTTTCCTTTCACTGAATCTGTTTAGAAGAAGTTGAGCAAAAGCTTCCTCCTCTTTCCTTGACCAAGTGACAGAACACACATGTAGTGGGAAACATGGTGAATTATCTCGGCTCCCACCCTATGTCCCCCTCCCTGCTAAAGAAAAGGTAGCATTTAGATGGGTTCATCTTGTGACATTTGTTGGACTTGTGTCTGAAGGGAAAAAGCAGGACCATGCTTTTTTGGCAGAAATGCTTTCTCTTGCCAGTGGTTTTATTTTATTTTTCTTTTTGGTTTTTTTTTTTGAGACAGGGTCTCTCTGTGTAGCCCTGGCCATTCTGGAACTTGCTCTGTAGACCAGGCTGGCCTCGAACTCAGAAATCCACCTGCCTCTGCCTCCCGAGTGCTGGGATTGTTTGCCACCACCACTGCCCACCTAAATAGCCAGTACTAGTCTCCCAGTCTGTGGGACTCAAACCCAGTCTCCCACAGGACAGGCAGGGATACTCACCACTGTACTAATGAGGATGACTGTCTCTTGCCGGTGACTTTACTGTCTACAAAGGCATGAGTCTTAGTATCTTGCTCTGACTCTGGAATGAACTTTGATACTTTGCAGTTCATCCCCCTAAACAGAAAAAAGGTTGAACTTTTTGAGTACGGCTGTTGATGCTGGTGACCCTCAGGCAGGTTATTCACTGCTCGGGTCCTCTTCTCTTCCTTTCCCTGGCTTGGTTCTTTCCACCTCGGCAAAGTACATGCAAAATGACTGGCAGAGTGGGGGCTGCTCAGTGTCCTTTGCACTTGGGAAATGACATGGGTTAGTCAGGAGAGGTCTAACTTGATTGGCTAGGGCCCGGTAAAGCCTGGCAACAGCATCCTCTGGTTACTTTAGGGCCAGGGGGATTGGAACAGTCTCTTCAAGGTGGACAGGTGGCCTCTGCTTGGAAACACAGGGCTCAGTTGTCAGGTCCTGACATTGTGGTGCATGCCCTCCTTCTCTTTTAATATACATGTATATTAAATGTATGGATTATATATGTTAAATATAAGGAATGAATACACACACACACACACACACACACACACACACGTGGAGAGAGAGGTTATAGTTACATCATTTCCCCCTTCCCTTTCCTCCTCCCATACTCTCTCATATATCGCCCCACCCCCTTGCTCTCTTTCAAATTCATGGCTTCTGTAGTTGCTGTTGTTGTTGTTATTGTTGTGTGTGTGTTTTACTAAATACATAAACACCACCTGCTCAGCCTCTGTTATGGTACTTGTATGTCTATGTTTTCAGGGCTGACCATTTGGTATTGGATAACCAGTTGGTGTGCTCTTCTCTGGGGAAGACTGTTTCTCCTGCTCCCAGCATTCCTTAGTTGCCTGGAGTTGTCTACTTTTTCCCTTCCACATTAGCATGTCTGTTGGTGTTGTCCTTGTTCAGCTCATGTTTAGGCAGCTGTGTTCGTGAGATTTTGAGGGTGTAGCTCCTGACATTTCTAGGAGACATAATCTTACAGCAGACTCCCTGTTCCCCGGACTCTTAGAGTTTTTCTGCCCCCTCTTCCACGGTGACCCCTGAGCCTTAGATGCTGGAGTGGCGTCATAGATGTGTCTGTTGGGACTGGGCTCCGACTCTGCATTTTGATTGGTATGGTTTTCTATAGTGGTCTCTGTCTCTTGCAAAGAGAAGTTTCCTTGATGAGTGAGGACTACACTTACCTGTGGGTATAAGGACAAATACTTGTAATGTAGTTAGTCTTCTGCATGCCCCCTTTTTGAGGTGCTGGAGAAGGAACCCAAAGTCTCACTCATGCTAGGCAAGTCCTGTACCTCTGAGCTACACCCCTAGCCCAGCCCAGCCCTAACTGTGCCTTCTCTTCAGGGTCATTCTGTGTGCCAGGTTTCTGCAGGTGCTCGGTGTGTCCGTATGTGTGACATTACGGTGTCATAGCGACTCTATGGAAGGGGGGAGAGAGCCATTTTGATGACCCGAATTCCTTTCTTCTGGGTGGAGAATGAACCTTTCTGCACAGTACTTGTCACACCTAGGGAGTCTCGTGGTCTTCTCTTCCAGCTTCTGGTTTGACAGGTTAGAAACACGTCATGGAACCAGGGCCAGCAGGTCCTGCTCCCCTACCTTCCTCCATCTGTTGGGTGACAGTGTAGGAGGCAGCCTTCCTCACTCTGCGAGGCTGTGCTGCCTACAGAAGGGGAGCTCGGGTGTGTCGATGCTGACCTGGCTCTGCTGATTGGGTTTGATCTCTCAGTGGCAGCTTCCTGTGTCCATCTGTGGGCAGTGAGCCCCCTTGCATCTTAAGGACGGTCTAGGAAGGCCTATGGTACAGTGACTTGTCGTCTTTGACATGAGAAAGGCCCATGGAGATCTGCTCTCCAGCTTTCCTGCTTTAGTAGTTCTCCAGGAAATTTTGGCTTCCCTTGGACTTAACCTGGAAGAAGCGTTAGTCATGCCGAGGATGGTAGAGAGTCAAAATGCATGGGTAGTGATTGATTAGCTAAGATCTGGCTGACTGTGGCTGATTTGGCTGTTGTTAGCACGATGTAAGAAAGAATAAGTAGCAGGGAAGCATCCTGAGAAGTTTGAGGGCCTTCTCCCTCTGAGGTGCCAGAGTGTTGCAGCAACTTCTGGGGTTGGCAGGAGAGATAAGAGAATGTGGCCAGTGGACCAAACTGCCTTAGAGTCTGGTCCTTGTCTTCTCCTGTGACCCAGGCCCTATCCTGTGACCCAGGCCCTGTCCTGTGACCCAGGCCCTGTCCTGTGACCCAGGCCCTGTCCTGTGACCCAGGCCCTCTCTGGCAGAACCCTGACCTTCCAATTGTAGTCTCGCTCTGCCTGGGCTGTGCTAAGGTTAGCCTCCCTGCCTGTGCTTGAAGTAGGAGATGCAGTAAACGTCTGTAAGCTGCTGGAGGGAAGAGTCAGGTCTATAGGAGTTCACAGCTCTACTAAGAGCTGGATGTGATGGCTAGCTGGGAATGTATAAGTTTCCATGTTTCTTTCCTACCCCAGAGAGTGTTGACACTCTCCTTCCCTCTCCTCCTCCCTCCCTCTCTCCCTCTCCCTTCCCTCCCTCTCCCTTCCTCCCTCCCTTCTTCTTGATTTATTTGTTATGTATGTGTGTAAGTGCAGGTGGGTAGCACTTGTGTGGAAGCCAGGGGTCAGCCCGCAGGACTCCTCTCCTGCTTCCTTTCTAGGGTTTCCGGTGATGGAACTTAAGTCCTCAGGTCTGCACTCCAGGCCCCTTTGCCTGCTGAACCATGTCGCCAGCTCTAAGTACCGTTTCTCTTGGTCCTTAAGATCATTTCCTATTTAATTGTGAGTCTTCTTCATTTTCATTAATGTATGTATGAAATTGTTGTTTTGAAACTGCAGGTTGTGGAGGCGTCGTCCTTAAGCTGGGGCACCAGGATAAAAGGCTTCATCGCATGTTTTGCTGTAGGAATTCTCTGCTCACTGCTGGTAAGAAGAGTTCCTTCCATCCTTCCTGATTCTCGGCTCCATTCTTTTCCTTTTGCCTGCTTTTCTCTTTGCCGCTTGGTGAAACTGAATGGCTGGGGGGGGGGGGGGGGGGGGCGGGGAGGTAGGAGGCAGGGAGGGCAGCTGTGTGGCTCTGGTGGGCGTGGCATTGCTGGGCTCACATGTCCTGTGCTTCCCCTTCTAGGGTACTTTCCTGCTGTGGGTGCCCAGGAAAGGACTGACCCTCTTTGCGGTGTTTTACACCTTGGGGAACATGGCATCAATTGGGAGGTAACCTTTTTCTTTTCTCCTTTTTCCAACCTTGCTGTTTATTGGATGATAAAATGTTCATCGTATTTGAGGGAGGGAGAAGAAGGATGCTTCGTATCTTTAAGGAGTTGGGAAGAAGGAGTTTTGGCATGTGTCACGTTCGTATCCTCTTACTGCAAAACATCCTGTGTCTTAGTTTATCTTTCGCCCCTGGGAGAGGGCAGAAAACGGGTCCCCACTTCTTCACCTGTGAGGGAACCACAGCACAAAGCATGGGGATGGTTTCCCCGAGGCACACAGGACGGCCAGCCCTCCTGTGTTGGATTCACTGCCCTCAGAGACTGGCTGCAGCGGCTGCTTCTGACAGCCACGAGGCGGGCGAGGGACTGTGTGTCTGGGACCTGGTTTACTATGTAGTGCCGGACCATCCTGGGCTTGAGGACCAGGCTCCTGTGTCAGGGCATCTGATGGGTGCCTTCCAGGGGAGGTTAGCCGTTCTGCCTACTTCAAGTGCACAGGTAGCTCGAGTTGACCGCCTCCACCTGACGCTTCAGGCACACCTGTGCAGACAATGCCAGGCCTGCCTGTGGTGGGAAATGCTCGCCTGGCCCTGCCAGGATGGACTTCAGGAACCTGACTGGGCCATCTTTCCTTCCCTGTCCCTCTCCCCCGCCATGTTTCTATAAATGACTTCAGAGTCCTGTGGGGAAAAGGGTCCAGGAGTACAAGTTCTCCGCTGTTAACTCAGCCATAATAATGTAGTTGTTGTATTTTTTTTTAATATTTTTATTATTTTTTTTTAATATGAGTCTTTTGCCTGCATGTGTATTATCTGTTTGCCATGTGTGTGCCTGGTGCCTGCGGAAGTCAGAAGAGGGCACCAGATCCCCTGGAACTGGATTTAGATACAGTTGTGAGCCGTCATGTGGATGCTGGGAATTGAACCTTGGTCCTCTGCTAGACCAGCCAGTGCTCTTAACCACTGAGCCATCTCTCCAGCGCCGCTGTTGTCTGTTTTACTTGGCTTTCTTCCCCATCCCTGTGGCCATTTATCCCCCCTGATTGATTTTGGAGTCATTGGGGAAGTCCTGTCGCCTCTGCTGGACTCAGAGACTACAAAAGACAGGCACACTGGATCTCTCTCGCCAGCGAGGCTGTGAGACACGGACCAGTGTCACAGCAGGTAATGTGCAGAGAGGCTCTGCGAGGCCTGACAGCGGGTCGGGGACGACGTCCTAGCGAAGGTGGTACCTGGACTGCTCTCAGCTCTGTCCATCTCCTCTACCTCAGCTACTCCATCATATTCTGTTGGGTTTCCACACCCCCTTTTGGCCCCTCTCCAGGCTCTTTTCTTCTGAGCTATGGGACCTTCGTGTGAGCCCCCCATGTGGCTCCCCGCCCCCTCTCTGCAGGTGGAATCCAGACTTGGTGCTTCTTCCCAGGCCAGTCTCTCTGTCTGTGGTCCTGCCCATCTCTGCTCCCCACTTGTCATTTGTTAAATCCTGCCTCTAATGTCACCTCTTGTGTGAGGCTCTGCTGATCACCACCTCCTTCCCGGGACTGGTGACCTTCTCCTCCAGGGTCCCTCCTGCCCCACTTACATTTACATGTCATGGGTTATATGACAGCATGGGTAGCAGTGACTGATGTTGCCCTTGAAGCTTTCTCAGGTGCTAGCTTTTGTGGGTTTGCCTTGGGGCCCCCAGTGTGGGTTCAGTGTACAGAGTGAGCGTAATTATACAGACATGTTGTGTACTCCAAAAGAACTCTTTAGCAGTTCTTAGTGGGACAGACTCCATAGCACAGCAGCGGGAAACAGTGGAGGGGCACGTTGTTATTTCGTGGTCTTACTAGGAGTTTCTGACTTTACACAGATTTCTATTTATACACCTGTGCCTTGAGTCCACTGCTTACTCTGTTTGGTGAAGAATCTCTCTGAGCTTGGAGACGTGAGCTCAGAAAACAGCTTAACTTCAAAGAGGGGCAGACATATTGTCAACAACACAAAACTGTGCCTTTCATTGAGTGTTGGTAGTTAATGACATCTGCTGTCACTTGTATTGAGTGCCAGCTGTAAGGCGCTCCCACCGTTTGTCACTTGGGGTGCACTTCCTCGCGATCCAGAAAGCGTGACGAAAACCTGGTGCCTGTACTTGATGTGGTAGGTGTGTGTTTCCGCTCACTTGTGATCACTCCCCTTCGCCAGCCTCCAGTTTCCTTCATACAGATTCATGCTAAGGGTGCCTTTAGGACAGATGGGGTTAAGCACTGGCTCTTTGGATCCCTAGCTGTGTGATCTCAAATAGGAAAGCTCATTTCTCCCTTTCGTAGCTCTGAAATAGGAACAGTGACAGCCATCTCAGAGTCGTTGAGGGGCCGAGTGAGTGCTGTATGCACACCTGACATTTAGCAAGCATCCACCTGTAGTAGATGCTGTTCTTAACGTCATTAAAATTCCTGGAGAGTATGAAAGCAGAGAAGTGTTCGTGTTTTTTGTTTCGTAAATCCGAGCTCTTGGTTTGTTTCTGTGGGTAGGTAGTCAAGGATGCAGAGTAACCCCTTTCAGAGAGAGGGCGATGTGAGTGACTCCACAGTCAGACCCACGTGCACTTACGGCCCTGCTCTTCTATTAGTGGGGTGACCTTGGTTATGTAACCCCCTGGGCTTTCTCTTCCTCTCTAAAATGAATGTACTAATTGTCCCTACTTCATAGGTCCTTGATGGATTAAATGAGGACGGTGCACAAAAGGCCTGCAAGGCCAGTGCCTGGCAAGAGCCGCTCGTACTAATGCTATTCCTGTTTTCGCCACAGGAGCTCTTGGGGAGGTGGCTGGTGCACCTCTGCTCTGCCCCTAATGGCTCGTGTGTGTGTTTGCCTCTTAGTACCATCTTCCTCATGGGGCCAGTGAAGCAGCTGAAGCGCATGTTTGAGCCTACGCGTCTCATCGCCACCATCCTGGTGCTGGTAAGGACAGGCGGCTTGGGAGGTGGGAGCCTGTCCTCTCTTTCCCTTTTTAATCCTGGGGATTAAACATGCTTTCATGCATACAGGGCTTCATAAGTTGTCCAGGCTGGCCTCGAGTCTACTGTCTGCTTGCCTCACTCTCCTGAGTGCTAAGATTGCAGGCATGAACTGCTGTGTATGCTGGAAGGGTTTCTTTCTCTCTCTCTCTTCCCTTCCTTCCTTCCTTCCTTCCTTCCTTTCTTCCTTCCTTCCTTTCTTTCTTTTTTCTTTCTTTCCTTCTTTCTTACTTTTCTCTGTGTAGCCCTGGCTGTCCTGGAACTCACTCTGTAGACCAGGCTGGCCTTGAACTCACAGAGATCTGCCTGCCGCTGTCTCCAGAGTGCTGGGATTGAAGGCATGCGCCACCACCACCACCTGGCTTGTAAGGTTTTATTTCTATCCCATCAACACAGACTATCTCTTTCTGTTTTTGACCCAGTTATCCATATAGCTGTCAAAATCTTTCCAGACCCCATTCTCATAATCATCAGTATTGTGGGGTTTGAACTTGATTGGCATACTTCTAATTTTAGTTTAGTTTGTGGGTCTCCCATTCATTCACACAAGAATGTTCTCTACGTCCATGACTGTGTTTGCTGTTTATTTACATCCTTTCAGATGTCAGCGCAGTGCTGGACACAGAGTGTTTAGGGCACACTGATTAAGGGATGATAGAGGAGTACGAAGAAAGGTATGGAAGGTGGCGGGAGCAACCACTGTTTTTTCCAGCTTCAGAAGTCGATGGCCTGACAGCTCTGTAGTGGAAAGACTTTCTAAGAAAGGGCACAGGGCAGTGTCAGGTGACAGGTAAAGAGATAGCTGGCTGTGCAACTGACATCTCATGGTGACCTTTGTTCTCACGCACCTTTTCCACTCCAGAGCTAGGTCACAGAGAGAGGCTGGTGGCCAGCTTTTGTGTCTTGAATGAAAAGATTGATGAGTGAATGACCGGTCCAGAAAGGTGCTTTCATTTGCCGACATTTAGGGAGAACTTGAAATAGAAGCACAGCTTTCCCTTTCCAGTCTGCATGCATTTTTATTGTTGCGTTGGATTTCTTCTCCGGACACGTCGTTCAGGTGGGTTAAATGCTTTGAACCACATTGGATTAATTAGTGTTTCCTCTTCTTCTAGCTGTGTTTTGCACTTACCCTGTGCTCTGCCTTTTGGGTAAGTGTGAACTCTAGTCTTCTGTGACCTTTTTGGTTTAGATCCCTTGTCATACTTTCCAGTAACTGTGTCCTTTTTATTTTTTATTTTTTAGTGGCATAAAAAGGGGCTCGCGCTCATCTTCTGCATTTTGCAGTCCTTGGCCTTGACCTGGTAAGTAGCCATCAGTGCCCCTCCCCCATCCCAGCCCTGCCTTTGGCTTATGGAGGGAAAGGAGAGAAAACCCATGTGTTGTGGGTGGGAAGGTTAGGAGAACACAGACGCTCTTGAGTCAAAGAGTTGTCAGTAATGTAGCAGAAGTCAAGCTTCAGAAGCCAGCCAGTTGACTCGGCCCACTGCCAGTAGATGCCGTTAGCGGTCTTGAGTGGTCAGAGGCCTCGGGCCACAGCGTTTTTGCTGAGCTCACGGTCAGTTGTGAGATGTGCACATATTACTCAGCTACTCATGTCCGGTAAGTGCGAGGACAATGAAGGTATTATAAAGGCTGGTAAAGAGAGGCCAGGACTCAAATAGACACATCCAGAGAAGGATGCTGCTGAGAAAAGCAGTGATTGTGGTGGGGCGACCATTCCGTAGAAAGATGAAGAGGGCGTTGTCAGCTGAGCCGAGGGTGCAGGAGTAGCTAAGGAAATGAAAACCCATGTGGATGTGGGCTCAGCATCCTCACTGGAGGTGGGCCGGCTTTGGGGAATTTCAGGTGAAGGTTAGGAAATTGTAACTCAGAGGCCAAGTATAGTAAAAGGGTGGCCACAGGCACGGCTTTTTAAAACCATGAATGGAACTGTAGATTCTTGGTTATTTAAACCTGTGTTTAACATCCAAGGGAGAGGTGTGGTGGCATGTATCTAATCCGAGGCATTTCTGTGTGACTTTGAAAGTTTAATCCATGAGTTATGATGTCCGGCAGAATGGTTTCAGTACAGCGTGACTAGTCTATTTGGGATAAAAATGTCTGCTAGGATACAGAGAAAAGGGAGGCTGTGGGCATTTAAATAGACTTCTGGCCGGTGAACACCTAGTTAGTAGAAGTGGGTCTTGGGAATGTAAGCTGGATGCCATCTTCCTTTTGGAACTTTGACCTTCTGAAGAAATACCCTTGTCAAACTGCTGCCTCAGACTTGACCATGTTCACAGGTTAAGCATGGGTGCGTGGAAAGTGAAGTTATGGAGAAGAATGGTGTGGCCTGGTTTCAGTGAGATACATTTTGCCAGTAGATACTACAAGGGCCTGACTTGATGGCTTGTGTTTCTAGTGTGGCCTTCTTCTGGGTGCAGAAATTGGTACCTTCATATACACAGCTCTTTTGCAAGCCTCCAAGGAGTCAGCATTCCTCTGGCTCAGGAAAACGGTGGCTCCTTTTGAACTGATACTGCCCTTTGCTTCTCTTAAGTCTGACTGACACTAGGGCAGGTGTCTCTCCCCTGCATAGTTTCTGTATAGGTAGGTGGTGTGGCTTGGGTTCTTGAAGCATTGCACCACGGTGCATTCTCATCTATAGAATGGTAGGTAGTGGCTTTTTTTCTTTTAATTAGTGGCAGCAGATAGAAACTTGATGTCACCTGGGTTGAAGTGAAATTCTCCTGAGAACTTACGAAGCATTAGATCACAACTGATGAGGATTTTATTTGCAGTTTCTGCACATAGGACTCTGATGTCGTATGGGCATCTGGAATCTGCCTGTTGTAGTGGTCACTGCCGGCTCATGTGGTTAAGAAGTACCACAAGCAAGGCTGGGGTCAGAGGGGTTATTGTTATAACCTTTTATAGCCTTTTGCAGTCCTCTCTGCCACGTAGCCACTTACAGGGCAGAGTGTTTATGTGATGTGTGAGTACATACGGGTCGGGATAAATCACTGGGTGCTCTTACAGCCTCAGGGGCTTCCTGCTGGGGAATTTTCCCACTCCCTCCGTTCAATTTGATCTTGCTTTTCTTTTCTTTGTAGGTATAGCCTTTCCTTCATACCATATGCAAGGTAAGACTAACTATGTACTTAGAAATAGAGATTCTTAGGCCGGGCGTTGGTGGCGCACGCCTTTAATCCCAGCACTTGGGAGGCAGAGGCAGGCGGATCTCTGTGAGTTCGAGGCCAGCCTGGGCTACCAAGTGAGTTCCAGGAAAAGGCGCAAAGCTACACAGAGAAACCCTGTCTCGAAAAACCAAAAAAAAAAAAAAAAAAAAAAAAAAAAAGAAATAGAGATTCTTTGATTTGTGAACCATGATGTGTTTATATAGGACTTTTAATTCTTAAAAGATCTATTTATTTTTATTTTAATGTGTATTTTGCCTGCATGTATATTTATCTACCATATGTGTGCATTTCTTGTGCAGGTTAGAAGAGGGTGTTGAATCCCCTGGAACGGAATTAATAGATGGTTGTTAGCTGCTGTGTGGGTGTTGGAAATTGAACCTGGTTCCGCTGGAAGAGCAGCAAATGCTCTTAACCACCGAGCCATCTCTCTAGCTCCTGCATATGGACTTTAGTTTGGAGATTTTAGTTTGGCTGCAGGAAGCTCATGTTATTTTATTTGTCAGTACTAAAATTCTTTGAACTAGTTAGGCACAGGTCATGGATCTACTTTATAGATTACTGTGTTAAGAGTGGTTCTCCTGATCTCATTATTCAACTAGTGATGTGTTGGCCAGACTATAAGTTCCTGGTGTTTGGGGCATCTACTCTAATAGAAAGTGCACTGATACTCATTAGTATTCCTTTAATCTGTAGCTTTGAGGTGATGGGGGTCCTCAGTGCATGCCTGTTTTCTTATAGGGGCTCACTCGGGGAAATTCAGAAGACTCTAGAGGGAGAGCAGGATCAGAACTCCAGAGGACCAGTGCTTCCTAGTCAGCAGTGTGAGCTTGGTGACTTTATTGACCGCCAAGGCCTCAGATGAGACTTTGATAAGTGTAGTGGGTATGGCTGGCTTATCCCCAGAGGCTGGGAGTTTGTTAATTAACCACTTTTGATGGTGGACTTTTCCCAGTTAGTCCACAGGACCTCTGCCTCTGATTCCATTCTAACAAAGCTACTTAACTTTATAAATATTTAACTTTAAAAATATTTAGTAGATCAGATCTCCTGCTGACAGTGACTTGAATGTGCTGGGGAGCGAGCTAACAAGCCCAGAAAGCGTACCTTCGTGCATGAGATATAACAGGAGTATAACAGCTGTGAATACTGCCTTTGGGGCAGGGAGGAACTTATCCTGAGAAGAATATGGGCGGGGATTTCCCCAGGAGCTAGCTTGCTATACGAAATAAGCCAAGGTCTGCTATATTTGAGCATCTACTGAAATATTTATCTTTCACAACAATTTGACTGTATTTGTAGGTCCCTAAACTACCTACATAATTTACTGGGCCCAGCACAAGATGCAAATGTGGGTTCCTCCTTTTAAAATGATTAAGAATTTCAAGATAGGGCACTAGAGAGATGACTCAGTGGTTAAAAGCACCGGCTACTCTTCCAGAGGACCCAGGTTCAATTCCTAGCACCCACATGGTAGCTCACAACTGTAACTCTAGTTCCAGGGGATCTGATACCTTCACACCAATGCACATAAAATAAAGTTAAATAAATTATTTTAAAAAAAGAATTTCAAGATAGTGACATTAAGGTATTAGACTAGAGTGGACCTTTCTAAGTCCAGAGCCTCGTGTAGTTGAAGTTACCCAGGAAACTGGACTCGGGTTCCGAATTGATCAGGATGGGTGTGGACGAGTGATGGAAACATAATTCTTTTTGAACCAGTGAGTTTTTGTGTTGAGCAGATGGATCTTTCGTCTAGTAGGGAGGGAATCACAGAGTGAGTTCTGAGTCTGGCTTCTAGAATTGCTTTCTTTAGTTTCCACAGAACAGGTTATATAGCTGAAAAGGTTCTAAGACCAAGCAAGTTTGTAAAATAGGTTAAGCAAAATGAGGTGGGCTCTGGCCAACGTTCTAGGTCCCTCAGTGTGCTGTGTGACCTGTCAGGAGGGGACTGATTTTGGCAGTAAACCCCCTTACCTTACTTTCAGAGTACTCCTGGGACTTCAGCATGAAGCAGACCTGGACAAATCCTTCACTAGAGTCTTTTTAAATAAAAAAAAAAAAAAAAAAAAAGACACATTCTCTTATGTAGCCCATGTATGCCACAAATGTACAGTCCTTTGCCTCAGCTCCCTGAGTGCTGGCATTACAGGCGTGTATCATCATGCATGGCTCCTTGATGGCTTTTGATGTTCAGTTCATTACCTGCTCAGGTAGTTGGGTTCACTCACCTCATGTGACCCTCGAGTCCTTAGTACCTGAACACCAAGAACACAGTATCAAACCTGGAATGGGGCGAGGGTGAGAGCTTAGGGGTTCCTTCATACAGACAGGTGTAGTGGTGGGAGAGAAGAGGTCTGCTTGGACAGATAAGCTATCTGCTGAGCACCCACTCTTTGCTTCTCTGAGCTACACTGAGTCCCAGGCACTAAGTGAGCCTGTTAGTAATGCTCAGTGCCTGTACCTTGTGTACTCCCTGTGCCAGGGAGTTCCTGGAGGTGTTCCTTCACAGTCTTCTGCTGCTTCCTGGTGCTGTAGCCCTCGTGACCACACCTGAATGATGTCAGTGTGTTCTGTGATTGGCTGATGTAAAAATGCAGCAGCATGTACTAGTCCCTAGGACCAGTCTGTAAGATAAGTGGGCACATCGCATTTGACAGATGAGGAATTTAAAACTCCAACATGACCAGTAATGTGCCCAGGAGAAAACTGCTAAGATACATTGGCACTGCCGTTTGATGACTGGTTCTGACCTCGCTGTTTTCCCCTTCAGCAGCATGGTACCCTGGGAAATGCTCTAGAAAGGTCTTTGCCATTGGGAGCCCTTGGAGTGATACCGTACCATTCATCTGCGTGTTTTTCCTTCCTAGGGATGCTGTGAAGAAGTGCTTTGCTGTGTGTCTTGCATAGTCACTGCCAGTCTGCAGAGAGCACCGTGAACTGAAGCTGGTGGACAGTTTTGTAAATACCCTCTCAACTCTGTCTCACAGACGTGTGCCTTTAACTTGCAGCAATGTGTTGCTTGCAATTTGGACATTTCTGAGGGTTGCCGTGGGAGCAGTCATGAATCCTAAACCCTAATGTCTGTAGCACAATGTGGGGTTCTGTGGCTAGTGTGGGGGACTCTTCCTCATGACCATTTTCCTCTCTGGATGGTTTCTATCTTTGTTTAATCATAGCAACAGATAAGCCCCAGGAACCACTGATTCCCAGGCCACAGCAGGAAGGTCTACAGAGATTATAGGAATGCAACAGGACTTGCAGAATTTTGAAGATTTGCCCCTCACCAAGGAAACCGTTGTCACTGCCTCACAGAGCGTCTTCCCTGGTGTTTGAGAACAAGTGATTCTGCCCTTCCTAAGCCCCTGGAGATCCTGCCCTGGATACATTGTTCCTTCCTATGGATGCGCCATCTTGCTGTTCGCAATCACAACTGGCTGTGGAATGTGTTTTCTGGTGTTCAGTGTGGATTCTTTCTCTTGCCCTCACCCTCCCATGTCTCTTGTCTTGTGACCTTGGGCCACTGCTTGATTGAGAGTAAAGTAGTGGCCTAAAGTAGGCTTTGCTTCTGGACAAGAGCCACCAGAAAGTGAAAAACCTTCATGTTCCCTGCTCTGTTTATTTTTCTTCATTATTTATAAACGTTTACTTTTATTGATTTTATTTTCCGTTCTTCGCTGGGGTTGGGCCAAAGAAAGTGCATGGGAAGACCGATCCCTTGTGGGGCCGGCAGGAAGTAGGTAGGCATGCCCGCCAAGCAACTTCTCAGTGCTCCGGCATTGGCACTCAGCCTGTGCTGGACACTGAGAAGACACCAGCCTGCAGGTGGTCATGTCTCAGCCTGATGCCTAACCACACACACACAGTGTTCTTGTGTTGGTGATCTTCTCTGGTCCTCACGAGAACCCTGTGCGGAAGCAGGATTGTTGTCTCACTGTGCAGTCGAGGGACTGAAGCTCAGATGGGTTTCCTTGTCACCTGAGGCTACAGCTGTGGCAGGGTCAAGCCAGAGTCTGGATGCCTCACTTCCAGTCTCCGTCATGATGACACGACTCTGGTTAAACCTGCCGTCATCTCTCATAACCCTTTTCATCACCCTAGCCTGTACCTTTTCAGGGTTCAGTGTCTGTGTCACCTGTGACCTCTTCTACCTGCTCCCCCATCTCAGTTTTTGCAAGCTTCCCTCTGCATTTCTGTATGGTCATCCCATACTGAAAGGGAACCATTCCATGTTCCCTTTCAACTGCTCTGTGCTTCCCAGGCATCATCAGAGTTCCTGGGAATCTAGGTTTGCCCTCCGCTCTTTGTGCAAGGCCAGATCTACTCTGGTCTGTGCTTTGCCACCTGCAGACCAAAGGCAGTGAGAGCTGTCTCTTTGGTTGTGGCCAGTTGCTGAACTGAGGCTAATAACTCTGCCTTTTCTTCTGAGATGGAGAAGAATGGATAGGCTCAATCAGTCCAGATCTTTCCATGCTGTTGAAGGCACCTGTGAGGTCTTCAACCTGTCTTCAGTCAGGAAGGGAAACCATATGCTGTCCTCTGGCTTTCTGAGGCACAATCATATCTGAGGAGCTTTGGGAATCAGTTCAGGTCTCAGAAGTGCTCAGTGTCAGGAGGGGCATGGAGAGTTTAGGGGTGCACATGGTTCCTAGCTGACCCGAGGCGAGGCTTCAAGTTCCAACTATCCTGGAGTCATGCACGTAAATGAGGCTGACCCCTCTATGCCCTTTCCAGTGACTTGGACTTGCGTCCAAGATGTTAGAAGGGCTGAACGGCATAGCTGTGTGAATGTGGGCTTAGAAAACAAGCAGGTCTGGGTATGAGCTGTGGTCCAGTCACATGTTGGTTGAGTCTTCTGAAGTTGCCTAATGTTTGGTTCCTCAATTTCTCTATTTCAAAATAGTGGGTTGACAAATGGTGCTGGGTCGTTGGAGGGTGCCAGTGAAGGATGACTGGATCAAGTGCTTGGCTAAAGGTGACAGGATGAGTGTTTGGCCATTAATTTGTCTAGCGTACTTAATACTGTGTGTATTGCTGTAGACTCTACCATACATTATCTCATTCAGTGGTCACAGGGACTGCCAGGCAAGAGATACTGCCTTTATCATCATGAAGGAGTAGCTGCTTCAGATGCTGTCACCAGCAGGGATCAGTGAGGAGGCTCTAGGTGGGGGATGACATCTTGGATAAAAGGCTTTTGGGCCTAATTCCTACAGCCTGTGGCCAGTTTGTCTCAACAGCTTGACTCTGGACACATTTAAGCATCTTTTGGATGGCTGTCCTCCAGCATCTTCAAGACTCCCAGATTATTCCTTCAGTTGCCTTATCCTTTGGTTATTTCCTTTCCTGCTTTTACTGGACTGTGGAAGGAAGAAATCCACTTCAAATCTGCTTAAGTCTCGTACCAAGCCAATAGCATCGATTAGAAGCAACTCAGTGAGGGAGGCTTTAGTGGAGAATTAGGATCTCTGACGCCGGCTGTTGGTGGTGTCTGTTTCCTCTCCCTCTTCACACTCCCCAGTTCACTGCCTGGTGAGGGGACACCACTGTTTTTGGGGAGTAATGGAAACTCTTGAGTGACCTTTGTAGAGGGGAATGTGGTACTCAGTTGGGGTGTCTTTCCAGGTTTGGGGAGCCTCTGGCCTGAGTGCTGCCTTCCCTGGCCTGTGATCTGTGGAGTGCTACACTCAGAGGACCACTGTGCCTTCTGAACCAGGAGAGTAGCTTAGGGTCCCCTTGGCCCCCTCTACTCCAGGCTGACTGTTGGGACACTGTGTGGTGGGTCCCTGCTCACTGAGTTCTCTCTCTCATGGCCGACAGGCTTTCCCTTTCACAGACCAATCCCTGAGGAAGCTTTTGTCTCTCCTGCTCCTCAGTATGGCTGCTGCTCAGACCCCAGCTCCAGGCATCCTGTCTTGGGGAAGGGTGAAATACCATTCCCAGCTCAGCATTTTCACCACGGAGATTGTCTCAGTGCTGGGGTGTCTGTGTTACTCTCATGGTGACTTTGTGGATTATGTCTTAAGTGTCACCTTCCTTCCACATAGTCACTGTAGGCTGGGAGAGCAAGAAATGCATTCTATATGAAAATTACTTTTTAATATTCCATTAGAATAGATAGTTAGCTGGGCAGCCTCTGAAGCGGATGTGGAGGGCCGAGCTGGTTTAGCTTTTGATATCCCCGTGAGTGACAAGTGTCGCAGTATATGGGATGAGGCTTGGTGAAGTGAATTGGGCAGCCAAAGTACACCCCAGGGCTGTGGATTTCCTTTCCTGTGGGCACCTTATGCCCACCCGTGTGTTTACTCTTCCTCCGGTGACTTCTCGTTAGAGTCAGTTACACACACTTTGAATTCACAACCAAGCCTAAAACTTATTTTCAGCTAGTTAAGAAAAAAGAAAGATCAGTGTTTAAAACAGTATAAAGATGTTTGCTAGGCCTTGTGGTAGTTTTTTGTTTTGTTTTTAATGTCCAAGTTCTTTTTTTATTATAAATTTAATATGTGCTATAGCTTACAGATAACATCCTTTTAAAAGTGAATGAACCTTAGCTGAAATTCAGTGCAAATGCACATCTGTGTAACTCTTTGTATCTTGAAGTCCAAATTGTTTAGAAAATGTGATTGAAAAGGTTGCTGAGGAGGTGATCTTGAAGTACCTGCCGATTCATAATTCTATGATGTTTTGAGATCTTGTGTATGGGTGGGCTAGTGAAGGGGGAAGTGAAGTGGGGTTTGTTTGATCCCAGCTCACTCAGGGTGTGGGTGGGGGGATAGTTCTACCTGGAGTATTTCTAGTCCTGCTGTGACGGACGGTGACACTTGAAAGGAGCGACTGTGTAAGCTTTGTCCATCAGTTTGTCGGGTTTCCGTTGCAGTGTGGCAAACGGTAAGCGGCAGAGCCTTCAGTAATGCGCTGACAACTTACAGTGACGTCCATTCTAGCAGGAGCTAGTAACTGACAGCTAGGTTTGGAGGTGCGCAAAGTGAGTTTCTGCAGGTTGGCTGATCTGAAACCGAAGAGAGAAATTCAATTCAAGATGGGAGAGGCCAGCCCATGGCATCCTAACAAACAATAATCTGTGCTTTGTACTCAGAATAATGCCACTACATGGAATAGAGTGCTTGCCTAGCATGCATGAAGCCTTGAGTTCAATCTCTGGAAATGCGGACATTGGCTATGGTGGTACATGCCTGTAATCCCAGCATTTGGGAGGTGGAGGCAGGAGGATCTGGAGCATATTAGACCCTATCTTTAAAAATAAGAAAAATCACTGGGTGGTGGTGGTGGTGCACGCCTTTAATCCCAGCACTCGGGAGGCAGAGGCAGGCGGATCTCTGTGAGTTTGAGGCCAGCCTGGACTACAGAATGAGTTCCAGGAAAGGCGCAAAGCTACACAGAGAAACCCTGTCTCAAAAAACCAAAAAAAGAAAAGGAAAAATCAAATGAAGTCTCATGTTGGGGCCCATGCACATGGCTCTTGTCTGTTAAATGTCCAACTTTTTTTCTGACCTTTTCCATTGTGTTTGCTTAACTTGAATAAGGAAAGGAAAATAATAGCCCCCTGAACTCTGTCCTTTGCAGTTCTGCTGTGAAGTTGATAGTGAGGGTGTACAGAAGCCTGTGATGAAGGCACACCTATCCTTGTGGCTTTGGGCACCTGGGCACGCTCCCCAGCAGTGAAACCAAATCCAGAATGCCTATGGTGGATTTGTACGCCTTCAGAACACTGTACCTGCTCAAATACAGTGAACTTTCATGAAACAATTTTTATAATTGCGTAGGTGTAGTTGATTTTGAATGTTACTGATTGCATAACTGAATTTTTATATCCCAAAATACATTCTTGAATACTGCCTTTTCTGTCTTGATCTATTTCATACAATGTTTTCTTTTTACTAACTTATTTCAAAGAGAAAGAGCGTTGCTAGAGAGAGCACTCTTTTCCTTTCACAGTTATTTTTTTTCCTTTTTCTTTTCTCAAATAAATGGTAGTAGCATCATGATCTTTAACAAATCTAGTGTTGTCTCTTATTTGGGTCTGCTTCTCTGGGACTCACTGAACCAAACAACTATAAGATGATGTCTTAGTGCATAGTACACATTGTAGGTATGTTAAGCTCCTTACCCCCATATATGCACACACAATTGCTATATTGTCTATTTCTCAAATGAATTAGAGCTTAAAATCCATCTAAGGACCACCAGCATTGACCTCTTTCTGACAGTGAATACAGTGTGACCAGCTAGCTACTTCTCGCTCCCACTGCCATGATTTCCCATCCCTCCAACCCTGAGCCAAAGCAAACCTGTCCTCGAGGAAGGTGCTTCTTAGCAGGTATTCAATCACATCCGTGCTAACAGGAACCAACACACGAGACAGTGTGGCTCTTCAGAAGATCAGGTTTCATCTACGGAATGCAAAGATCCTGAAATAGGTAAAATGTCAGGTAAGATTTCAAACGGTTGCTAGGAAAAAAGAACAACTCAGAAGGCAGGAAGAAACTGAGACCAATTTCTGGAGAGAAAAGAAAAAAGGTCAGCAAAACAGATGAGAAGATCAGAGACACAGAAGAGACAGCAACGAGGAGGAAAAGTTAGTAAGGAAACTGAAAAACAGAAATCAAAACCAAAATGTTAGAAAGGGAAACCCCTACAAACTAAAAAACAGACAAAACAGTGGAATTGCCACAGATTGGACCAAGCGGAAGAGTGACTATTGGGGATGGAGGACAAGACTGAGGAAGTCGTCAAGACAATGCTGCAGTGTCCCATAACTCAGGGTTATAATCAAGATGCCAAACCTAGGAATCTATAGGGTGGAAGAAACACAGGTAAACATGGAAGGCCTAGAGAATCTATTCAATGAAGTTAGAGCAGAAAATCCCCAAATCTAGAGAAATAGACACCCAACCACAAGAGCTATTTAGAAAACCGTAAACATTACCAGGGAATAACCTCTTCACAATAGTCCAGATAATAAAAACGTAGCAAATAAACATTAACATTAAAACCTGTGGGGGAAACACCAACCCACCCACAAAGGCAAAGACATCAGAATAGCAACAGTGCTCTGGTCAGCAGCCCTAAAAGCCAAGAAAACATGGGATTATATAGTTTAAGCCCTGAAAGTAAATAACTACCGACCAAGATTGCTATAGCCAGATGTGGCCGTTTGGATGAGAAGTGTCCCATAAACCCCTGTATTGGAACACTTCCTTGGTCCATAGTGAAGGTGATGTTTGGGGAGGTTATGGAACTTTTAGGAGGTGGAAACTTGCTGGAGGAAGTACATCACTGGGGGCAGGCTTTGAGGGTTTCTAGCCATTTCACACTTCCTATTCTCTCTCTGTTTCCTGTATGTGGAGGAAAGTGTGATCGCCCAGCTTCCTGCGCTCCTGCCATGCTTATTCAGCCATGATGGACATCTAGTTCTTTCAAACCATAAGTCAAAATAAACTCGTTTAAATTGCTTTTGGTCACGGTATTTTTTCATAGCAACAGAAAAGTAACTAACACACCGCACCCTTTTTTTTTAAAATGGTGGAAAAATAGATTTCAAGACAAGCAGAGTCTGAGGCAGTTCTTGATCAGTAATCCACTGCAGAACCAAATTAAGTACTATGCAAAGAGAAAGAAGAAAGTCTCAATCATGAGATCACAGGAAAGAATAAATGTCATGAGAGGAGCGAATAAACAAAGCTACCAAGGAGTCTATCACATCCAACACAGTAAATAGCAATCCAACAGAAAAACTGCGATAAAATTACAAGAATTAGTAAAGCATTCCCAATAATAACCTTAAATGTAAATGGCTTCCACTTCCAACCAGACTGACTAGCGTGATTAAAAAATTAGATCCAACTATTTGTTGTCTTTAAGAAATGTACTACATGAATGGACACTCTGGGTCAAAGGATGGAAAATGAAAAAAAAAAAAAAAAAAAAAGGAAATAGAAGCCCAAAAGAAGCTGGGCTAGACGCAAACCAAAATAAGAAGAGATAAACAAGGCCGTTGCATATTAATAAAGAAGACCAAGAAGTTATAATAATTATAAGTGCATGTGCATCCAATATTGGGGCTCCTAATTTCATAAACACTAATGGATGTAAAAGATCTGAGAGTTCCTAACACAATGATAGTGATTTCAATGCTCTAGTTTCATTTCAGATTAGTAGCCATCCAAACTAAAAATCAAAGAAACCTCAGAGTTAAACACTATAGGTTAAATGGCTATAACAATACAATAGAATATGGCAAGCAGTAGACAAAATTACACATTCTTCTCACCATCCCTAGGACATGCAGCAAATCTTAAGAAATAGATAATCAAAATAATTTCTTTATCTCAAAGAAGAAAAAGACTATACAAATCAATAGTAAGAGAAACTACACAAATAGAGTAAGCAATTATTTTCCGAGTGACCAGTGGGCCACTGAAGAAGTTAGGGAGGAAGGTTAAATACCTAGATTCAAAGGAAAATGGAAGCACAACCTGCCAGAATCTTTGAGATTCAGCTAAGGCAGTTGTAAGAGGAAAGTTTATATATGCTTACATTAACAATCCAGAAAGAGGGCTGGAGAGATGGCTCAGAGGTTGAGAGGCTGCTCTTCCAGAGGTCCTGAGTTCAATTCCCAGCCACCACATGGTGCCTTACAACCATCTGTAATGAGATCTGGTGTGGTATGCAGGCATACATGCAGACAGAGCACTGTGTACATAATAAATAAATAAATAAATAAATAAATAAATAAATAAATAAATAAATAAATCTTTAAAAAAATCCAGAAAGGGCTCAGATAAAAGAACAATTCAGACTCAAAAACAGTAGATGGCAAGAAGTAGTAAAGATCAGGGCAGAAATTAGTGAAATGGAGAAAAAATATGTAGAATCAATCAAGCAAAGAGTTGGTTCTTTGAAAAACAATGAGCTAGGCTGACAAAACCTTACTCAAGCTCTCTCTCTCTCTCTCTCTCTCTCTCTCTCTCTCTCTCTCTC
>CABHPP010100486.1:36072-55456 GCA_902168425.1 Peromyscus attwateri
TTCTTTCTTTCTTTCTTTCTTTCTTTCTTTCTTTCTTATTTCTTTCCAGTACTGGAGACTGCCTAGGCAGGTGATACTATATTGAGGTGTACCCCCAGGCCTCTTTTGATGGATCTCACCAAGTTGCCCATGCTGGCCCTGAACTTACTTGAAACCCCAGGCTGGCTTTGAGTTTTTATCTCTCATGCCTCAGCCTCCTGAGTAGCCCAGCCTGTGAGCTCAGACCCAACGCAGTTGTTTTCGTTACCTATAAACACCTTCATCTGAGACGCAAGTGCTGTATTTCATGTATATTTCATGCAGTTTAATAATTTTGAGTTAGTTAAATTTACCTTGCACAGATTTTAAGAAATTGGAAGCATGTTCTGACATATCCGGTGCTTACGGACGATCATAAATAAGAGCTGGGAATGCAGGGTTGGACTCTGTTGATAAGTAGGGGTGCTGGTGATGCTCAGCTCCTGCTAGCAGTTTCTAGTGAGGGCAGCATGGAAGTGAGAAAAGGGAAGGTCATATCTCAGGCAGGTTCAGCTCCATGTCTGGGTAGCCCGTGGATTATTTTCTCCACACTTTATATAACCACAAGAGAAGATCATAGGCATCGACGTAATCTGCTTCTAACCACGTTACTGCTCTTTTCCCTCTGACTTATACGTGATTGACAACTGCAGCCGAGCTTATGCCTGCTTACTTTCATGTATTGACATTCACGTGCCATGTGTTTCGTAATTATACGAACACACGCACACACACACACACACACACACACACACACACACACACACACACACCTCAACCCCGACAGCTCTAGTGAGCCCCTGATGACTGTTACTATTTAGTGAGGAGAGTGAAGAAAGTGTTTTTGAGCAAGACCTCCTGAGTGGTGCCTTGGACAGCCTCTGTTTTTTCCTCTCCTTGCAAAGTCGGTCTCATTGCTTCCCCTTTTCTTCTGTAGCCCTCTGTCCTGCCAGCCTCTTCCAGCAGGGCTCTCTCCCAAGATCGCTGTTGGTGAGATTAAAAACTGGACAGCTAGCTTCCCAGCAAAAGAACAGCCAAGTGTGTGGGTAAACTCAATACCCGTGAGCCATCAAGCGTGGTGCCTGGGGACCAATTGTTCACATTGTCTTATTTTCTCTTCTTTCCTGTCCATCACTCTCTCTTTCTCTTTGAGGGGACCTTCTTTCAAGGATGAATTAAGTGCTGATAATCTGTGAGTTAGAGGCTGAGTCGTATGTTTCTAAACTCCTTAAGACTCTCAACCTTTCTGTGCCTAGTCATGCTTTGGGGGAAAATGGAAGAAAAAAAAATCACTTTGAGCCAGGCAGCGGTGGCACACGCCTATAATCCCAGCACTCGGGAGGCAGAGCCAAGCGGATCTCTGTGAGTTCGAGGCCAGCCTGGTCTACAGAGTGAGATTCAGGACAGGCACCAAAGCTACACAGAGAAACCCTGTCTCAAAAAACAAAACAAAACAAAACAAAACAAAACAAAACAAAATCACTTTGAATAGAAGTGGATTTCATCCCTGACAGCAAACCCTTGCCATGAATGATGACCACAGGTCATAGATGATGTATCGAGATCACTGTGGGTCCAGACAAGGAAGGGGAAGGGGAGATGAGGTGGAAGGAGAAGAACTTGGCTAAGAGGGAGGTCTAGTCTGGTTCTAAGACATTCGGTAAGCTGACGGATTTATTCACTCTTCATTGTGATAATAGAAATTAAAATCACATGGCATTGTTTAGTTCACTCAGGTGGTGATCTCAAAACCAAGAATAATTTTAAAGTTCTTGGCAAATGGATCACTAAAGGGTATTAAACAGTTGATCATTCTATCATTTTTTTATATAAGACCTCTTTCCAGGCTTATTTGTTTAACTGGCAGCATTATTGTGTGATTCATATAACATATCTCCCATACATTTAAGGCACTCAGTTCAATGGGTTTAGAGGATTCACAGAATTGTGACTCCTTCTCCACAATTGACTTTTAGGACATTTCATTGTGTTCTCCCCACCAAAGAATCCTGTGTCCCTTAGGTATCAGTCACCCCCTAGTTTTCTCTTTGCCTCTATAGATTTACATATTCTGGTCATTTCATACAGTGGAACCACACAACATGTGATTCTTTGTGAAGATTTTTTCACTTAACCCTGTGTTTTCAAGGTTCACGTATACTGTAGCCTGCAGCAGTACTGCAGACTTTTTGTGACCAAATAACACCCCATCATATGGATATAACATATTCTGCATCTGTTCATCATTCAATGGGTCTGTCTGTTTTTGTAATAATGCTGCCATGACATATGTGCAATCACGTGTTTTCATCCTTCCTGCATACATTCCTAGGAGTGGAATTGCAAGATTAAATAGTAATGCCAACAGACCATTTTCCAAAGTGACTGCACCATTTTACATCCTTCGCAGCGCTGTGAGAGGGGCTCCAGTCTCTCCACGCTCACCAACGTTTTCTGTGGTCTTGCTTTTCTGCTGTAGCTGTCCTTGAGGGTGTGACGTGGCATCTTACTTGGATGCTGTTAGGATGCCTAGCGATGCTGAGTAGCTACTTGTGCAGTCACGTTTCTTTACAATATCAAGTATATCTGAATTTGGAAAGAAGGAAGAAATGCCATTACGGGTCTCTTCTTTGTGACTGAGACCTCATACAACAGAGTTGAGAGACTGAGGGGGGGTGCTCAAACCTATTGGGACACCCTATGGGGTGTTTCCTTCTCTTTGTCCCAGCAGATATGGCTTTCTCTTTTAGTCTCTAGGCGTATAGGCTTACTGGAACCTTGGGGCCTCTGTACTAAACCAGGGGTGTAGTAACGCCTCCTTGTGGTGAAGGAAGACTTAAATGAGGTGTAACATATGCTAACCCCTGGGTGCATAGGGTAACTATTATCATCGGAAGTTGACCTTGCATTAAATTATCTTGTTAATGGTAAGTGAGAAAACTCCCAGGGTTTGATGTTGTACTGTCATCTGGAGCAGGCGCATCATTCTGTGCTCAGTGTCGGGGAACAGAGATGCTTTGCAGATTTTGCTCTTATTTAAAATAACATGCTACAGATGCTACATAGCCTCATGGTACTTTTAAACTTTAGCTCACAAAACAGCAATTTATTCGTCACGCTTGTGCTTTTTTTAAAATTTCATTTTTATAAGACAGGGTCTTACTATGTTGTCTTGGCTGGCCTGGAACTTACTATGTAGACCAGGCTGGTTTTGAATTCATAGAGACCCCACCTGCCTCTGCCTCGCAAGTTTAACTATTCTCCTCACTTTGCTCCTGCCACTATTAGTGAGTGACCACACTCCACTCTTGTGAGTTTTTTTTAATAATGTAAAATGAAGATGAAGAAAAAAAAAAAAAACCAAACAAACCCCAAATGTATCACTTTAGGGAAAGCTTGGGACCAGAGGACAGAGACCAGTCGCAACCATACCTCCTGTGAACAAACCGTCTCCGCAGCTGTTAAAACGACTTTATGGATCTCTATGTCATCTCTCTGACGCCCACGTTTATGTTCCTTTGCAAATGACATTTGTGTGTTCAGTAACTCCTCTGGTCTACACTGGGCCAATACTATTAAAATAATTGAAAACGTTAAATACACAGAGAAAAGAAATAGTTCAATCTGATGTCAAGAGAAAATAATGGACAGAACCTGTTCTATTGCTTCCATTAAGAAAAAAAGCAAAAGAAAGCAGAGCAAGGAAGATGCAGCCTCACCAGCCTTCCTGGTGACCTGAAAGAGAAGTCATCTTGAGGAGGGGAGTGATGTGGGACATGCGATTCTCAGCCAAGAATATGGGTTGGGAACACATTATCTGAGGCATTTTCTCCCCTAGACATTTTATTCCTGATGCACATACTTCGTCCCATTTATTGAAACTCACATCACAGCTGGGCAGCTTTATAATGTCGTAGGGACTCAGTGAGTTGATTCTCATGAAGTGTTTATTCCAAGACCTGGTGAATGTGCTAAGTGTTGGCACTGTGCCCCCAGACTCATGACCTCCAGCTGGCCAGTCCTGCTGCTGTTCTAGAATCTTACCTTGGGTCACTTTGGACACTGAAAGCACAGGCAGTATCAACTCTGCCCCTGGCTACCAGGAACCACTTCCTTTGGCTTTTCCTTCTGGAAACAGGAAGTCTAGAAAGAACTGGGGGGGGGGGGACGGAGTGATGTTGGCTATGTGGTTTCCCTTTGTGAGTAATGAAAAAGCTATAGCATCAGAAGTCAGATGTTTAGATAGATGTGAATATCGGCATTGTTCTAGAGGGTTGAAAAAGGACCAGTGAATTCATAGCTACGTATCAGGAAGTATTTGCCTTGAACAGAGATCCCCACAGAATGATCAAAGACAGGTGGGGTTTAGGGTGTGCACAGTCTCACGCTCCTCCCTGTGTTCATGGTGTGCATGGGTAGGGAAGGCTCTGAGAAGTCCCGCGGGAAAGGAACCCTAACTGTTCCGTCAAAATCCCCTTTCCTGCTGGCTTTACTATGCAGCTGTGTACACCTTTATTCACAATCAGGGTTCCATCTGAGTCTGGGGACGGTAGGTCTATAGCATGAGGCTGTTGGGGAGAAAGCTGTCTGAGAACGCGGCATCTGAGGACACACTTGTCTGTATGCCCTTCTGTATGAAATGACTAGAACCGATGCTCTGCCTATTTTAACACACAGGACGGTGTTTTACAGTCAAGCCCCAATGTCAAATGCATTGATAAAAAGAGGCTCTGGTGGAATTAGGGCTGTGGTCTTAGCGGCTGTCTACGTAGCTTCCTTTCCAGATCATTCCATGGAGGGTCTCCTCAGGGGTGAGAGGCCTCTGGGGCAAGGAGGGGAAGGGATCCTCTAATATCCCTTTTGTGGCTGTTTCTGGCTTCTTTCAGACGGATGTTCCCTGTCCTGAAGATTAGTGTTACAGGACTGGACCCCAATGCCATGTACTCTCTCCTGCTGGACTTTGTCCCGACGGACAGTCACCGCTGGAAGTACGTCAATGGGGAGTGGGTGCCCGCAGGCAAGCCCGAGGTCTCTAGCCACAGCTGTGTCTACATTCACCCGGACTCCCCCAACTTCGGGGCGCACTGGATGAAAGCTCCCATCTCCTTCAGCAAAGTGAAGCTGACCAACAAGCTCAATGGAGGTGGGCAGGTACGCGCGGCCGCCCCGCACACCAATCAAGAAATATCAAGGGTGCATTTAGGCAATTAGAGGGGTCCTCACCAGCCTCTTTGCCCACAGAAGCCGGTTATTTCCTGGAGTCCAAATGTAAACAGGAATAAACAGCTCTTAATTGGTGCTTCAGTTTTTAATGGACTTCCTGATGGTAAGAGAATGAGAGAGTGTACCAGTTTACTTAATCATCAGGCTCTTTCCCGTTTTGTCTTGCGTGGGGCGCTTTTTACTCAGCCCAGGGAGGGAGATGTTTGTGGGTACCAGGGTTTTGTTTTCCTCTCTCCCTTTTTTTTTTTTGGTGTAAGTGGCATGTTGGCAATAGACAAATACCTTAATAAAAAGCTGCTCCTAAATGAAATAATTACTTCTTCTGCTTGGGCATTATGATAATTATCAATAGAATATTGAATCAGCTTTGGTTTTTTTTTGTTTTTTTTTTTTAGAATAAAATAATTCAAACAAACCTTAAATAAGGAAGGTTCTATTTAAAATCTCCAATTAGGGTAAACATGATGTGGAGCCTCTTTTCCTCCATTTCTGTGGTAGGTTGCAAATCCAGCTCCCTGGGTAAGGCTGTTAGTTACTTTATAAAATGCAGACTATTTGGAGGCCCTGGAGATGGGACTTGGGGAGAAAGGCCTGCTCCTCTACCCGGTCCTCAGGTTTTGCTTTGTTTGTGCTGAGCCTGTGGCTGCTCCTTTCTTTCTCTGCTACGTGGCAGGGGACATAGGAGTCCATAGTTTAGGAGCTAGAAGTAATGCAATCCCAGGCTTTGTGTTAGCCAGAATATTCTTTATTAAAATGCAGATCTGAAGGTTGCTTGTTCCTGCCCTACTATATCTCACAGCACAAGGCTTTCGATAGCCTTTTATTCAAATCATAAGAGTAAATTTTATATAGCCCTCTGACATTAGATTTCCTTACCCTATAGGCACTGTTAACATTTTGTGTTACTGGGGACTCTTCATATATGAACAGATATGTATTTAAACAGATTGAAATGTATATTGTCGTGCTGAACACAGAAGAAGCAAGAAAATGGAAGCCTGAACTTGGGTAGACTAGAGAAAACTTAACTTTGGCTGTCCACCTCTGGCCCAGTCTGAGGGTCAGTGTGATGTTTGCTGGGAGTGTCTGTAAAACACTTCCTCACTCATTTTCACATAGGACTTCATGTGTATGTTCCTAGTTGGGGTGGGTGCTGAGCTTGGGGGAAGCCCAAGGTGCTGGCTAGCTGATCAACTATGATATGCCAGGCTTAGCTTTGCTCTTTGAAACTTTCCCCCCGCTTCCATTCAACAGATAATGCTGAATTCTCTGCATAAATATGAGCCCCAGGTTCACATAGTGCGTGTTGGAGGCGCCCATCGAATGGTCATGAACTGCTCCTTCCCTGAAACCCAGTTCATTGCTGTGACTGCCTATCAGAATGAGGAGGTAAGGCAGTGTGTGCCTGTGCACATATCTGTGCCGTGTGTGTGTGTGTGTGTGTGTGTGTGTGTGTGTGTGTGTGTGTGTGACTGTGACTGTTACATGGAAGTGCACAGCAGAATTGGTGGGGAGTCTTTTTATTGCCAATGAGCAAGACTGAACAGAATTTAAGTTTTGAGGATTCAGACACTCTCAACAGTGATAAACTAGACAGTGAGGGATGTGTAGAGGCTCTCGTGCCCGTCTGTTTGCTAAAGGCCCATGTGTTAGTCGGGTTTCTGACACTATTACAGGTGCAGGGGACAGACAACACAGAGACAGTTTTCCTTTGTCTCACTTACCATTCTGGAGGCTTCAGTACAGTCCAAGTGACCCTTTTACTTTTGTAGAGTGGAAAAAAAAAAAAAAAAACCTTCCCCAAATTCCCTTCAAGGGCATGTCTCAGTGATCTGAAGACCTCTGACTAAGTGTCCTACCTCCTAAATATTCCACCAGCGCCCAGGGAGCACGGAGCCTTCACACGCAGGCCATCGGGACACCCTCAGAACAATGGCAGCCCACCACAGCAGCCTCCCGGTGCCGACCAGACAGTTATCTTGAGTTAGAAAACCGCTGAGTTGTGTTAGAAATCTGAGTCTTTGTTTCGGGCCCCTCAGCGTGCTCGGCTGGTTGCAAGCTGATGTGTCTGAGAGGAGTGTGGGCCGGTAGGGTGGTGGGCAACTTCTCCTTTCTGCTCTGGAAGCAGGCTTGCGGGGTTGACATGTGTATTCTCCTATGGTTTTTATGATGCCATCTGTTCTGCTTGCCAGTTTTTTCTCCCTGAGCACAATCATGGTTTTTTTTTTTGTTTGTTTTTTTTCCCCCCTACTTAGTAACTTGAACATCGAGTCTTTAGAATTCCAAGCCTGGCCTCTCCGTGAACTGCTTTGAGTCCATCTCGTTCTCCAGGGGCCTGGTAGCTCTGCTAATCGTCAAAAACAACTGGGAAACATTGGGTTCTTTATGATTAAACTTAAATGTGAAAGATAATATAGGTTTATTTAAAAAATATAATGGATGGTAGCAGAGTACGCAAGGTAAACATGAAAAGGAAAAATGCATTTTCTTTTGCTTTTGGAGGCACACTCTCTATGAAAGCTGTAACGACCGGCTCTAAAGTGTGTTCCCCCACATTTGCTGTGATATATACGGGGATTTCTTCATAGAGATTTCTTCACGTAAATTGGTTCATCTTGTAAACGTTAGCTCCACATTTCTTTCCTTCCTTCCTTAAACTGCTATAATATATAGTGGATCTCTTTCTATGAAATTACATTCAGGCATATCTCTTTTTCTTATAATCATTTTGGTATTTTGTTATACAGGTCTATGACATTTCATGTGAGCAGCCTCCTGCCCCCAGCAGAACTTAAGTTGTTTTATTTTTTACTTTTATTTTTTTGTTGGTTTTTTTTCGAGACAGGGTTTCTCTCTAGCTTTGGAGCCTGTCCTGGACTAGCTCTGTAGACCAGGCTGGCCTCGAACTCACAGAGATCCACCTGCCTCTGCCTCCCCAGTGCTGGGATTAAAGGTGTGTGCCGCCGCCACCGCTGCCACCACCACCCGGCTATTTTCTATTATAAATTACGCTGCAGTGAATGTGCTGGGTAATCCATCATAGATCACTTAGTAGTGAACACCTAGAGACAGGATTGTTCTGCACAAGGACTGACTGTATGTGGAAGATTTTGATAAATGTGCCAAGTCCGTTCCCTGAAAAGGGCATCTCACTGACAGCCCCCACATAGAAGCAACCCCTTTCACCCTTGGCAATCTTATCATTAACAAAAATGATAACTTCTGCTTTAACGTGCATTTCTTTATGTGGAGGCTTTAACGGAGTTGGGTACCAGGATTGGCATCTCCAGGGATGGTTTCTAGAATCTGCAGTGTTCTGTCTCCTATGAAGGGTCCTGGTGGCATCAGGTTGGAAACTGGCATCTTGGCTTCTATAGGTGGAGTGTTGTTGCAGACCTAGCTTAAGGGCAAGTGTGCAGAGAGAGTGTAGCTGCTGTTCTGTAAAGTAACCCAGAAGCCTGGCAGTCAGCCAGGGGGAGCAGAATCTTCTACAAGCCTCCCACTGGTGCTGTCTTTCAAGATGACACTCGCAGTCTCTCAGCTAGCCTTTTTTTTTTTTTTTTTTTTTCTCCACTTCTCTCTGAGAGGAGTCTGGCTTGAAGAGAGACCATGTGTCTTTTGTGTCTCAGAGAAGTGTCCTGGCTCTTCTGCCCAGGCAGAGATCCTTGCCTATCTGCATGCTGCTCGCTCTTAGCCACTGGCCCTTGTCATTCAGTTACTGACTTGGGAGATGCCACAGGTGCTAGACAGTTCTCTCTGGACCAACTGCCTGGCAGTGGCTACCTTTCTAGCAAACTCCCCAGCCTGACTTAGCCATTCCTTAAATTTGAACATATCCCCTGGAGATCAAGCTATGTAAAATCGAAGCCCAGACCCTCCTACTGCTCACAAGGTTTCCCTGGGAGTTGAGCAGGTGTGGGGATGGCTGAGAGAGTCCAGAAATCTCCTTCGCACCCAGCTCTCGCTTCACTTTCCACCCAAGGCTTAAACCAAGAGAAATACCAAGGCATCTGTCCTGACCTACACCCTCTTACCTTTTCTAGAAAGAGCTGTACTTTTAGTTTACTTTTCTTCCTTCACATAGAGAGTCATAGGCTCTTGCAGACACCACTATTTTGTTTGCTTTCTCCAAAAGTATTTGCTGGATACCAGTACATGCTGACTGTTATCATAGGTGCTGGAAACACTGTAATGAACAAAACAGATACGCACATCATTCTCAAGGCACTTATATACCGGTTGGTGGGAGATAAAGACAGACAGACATTCTCTCTCTGCTTCCAGCTCTGTCTCAAGCTCTGCCTCTATCTCTGCCTGTCTTTGTGTATGTCCGTGTCTCTGTATCATGATGACAGACGAATATTTCCTTTTCATTGTAAAAGCTGCATAGTAACACATATGTGTCATGGAATCTGTCCTGTTCACTTACTGAGTGGATTTTATGATGTAGAGGGGCAGTGGATGGGAATGGATGATGTGTTTTCACGTTAACGTGGCCTGTGGATAAGTGGTTCCATGAGAACAAGGGACTTGATGCTGAACCGTATACTGTAATTGATGTGGGGATCACACCTGCGCTACACTCCCCACTGTGTGACGGGGAAGGAAACTGTTTGTGGCAGGGGCTTGGTGACTCTTGGATACAAATGAAAAATGAGTGAAAAGGAGGACTGGTGGGTCAGCCCTGCCGGGCTTTACTGATCCCTGGCACTGGGCCCGCTTGGCTCACTTGGCACACCACCGTTTGCTGTTTCTGTCCCACAGTGCAACAGTCAGTGCCGTGGTGCACAGTGAGACACGGGAAGGGGGGAGAACAGGGAAGAGGGAACTCAGGCTTGACGGACGTTCGCAGGGGGAGACAAGGTCTCTGGCTGCTTCACTAACCCTTCTTGTCTTTGCAAATGCAAGATAACAGCTCTCAAAATCAAGTACAACCCTTTCGCCAAGGCCTTCTTGGATGCCAAGGAAAGGTGAGTGGAGGGGTTTCAGTGAGATCTTGTGAAGTGAGTTCTGCAAGCATGGGGCTTCTTGAGCAGAGCTTGTGTGTGAATTGCCTTCCCTAGAAATATGCTGCAGCGCTCAGGTCAGCGCTGCAGAAACTCAGCAAAATTCAAACCAAATCACAATGGTTTGGTCCTGTAGCAACTGTCAGTGTTTTATCAGCCTTGTTTTCCTGTGGATTAGTGGATGTAACGTAACCACATAAAGCTGTGATTTAGATTTTAAATAATTTTCTCGGCTCTTAGCCAGCCTTTGAAGACTAGGTATGGTATATTATTATAATTTTTGAGACATGACCTCAGGCAGACCAAGCTGGCCTTGAACTTGCCGTGTATCTGAAGATGATCTTAAAATTCTGATCTTCCTGCCTCCATTTTGCAAGTGCTTGGGGTGACAAGCGTGTACCACCATGCTTCATGTATGTGGTGCTGGGCATTGGAGTCAGAACTTTGTGCATGCTAGGCAAGCATTCTCCCAGCTCAGCTGTGATCTCCAACACAGGAATATGGTTCTAATAATTCCCCCTTTCCCTTCGGATAGGATCTCCTTATGCCCTTGAAGTCTCCATCTTGCTGCCTCTGCCTCTGGAATAGCGGGGTTACAGGCGTACACCACTATCTGGCTTTCAATTTTTTAAAAAAGTTATCTTTAGTGCAAGAAAAGTGAATAACCGTGGGAAGCTTCTATTTCTCGATGGTGAGGAGGAGAGTGAGAGACTTTCTGGGGCATGATCTAGTCTATCACACATGGAATTGTCCCCAAACCCTGTGCAGATCTTAGCATCTGTTGTCACTGTCTGCATATTGTCAGGCATACAAAAGAATCACAAAATCAGTCAGATCAAAATAAAAAGTAATGGCTGTAAGAACGACAGGAAAGGAAAAGTAAAATCGTCATGGTTACGATAGACTCAGTGCCTCCAGGAATGTGAACCTGGGGAGGGTAGCAACTTTGACTGTTCTTATTCTAAGATGTTTATCGCCCTCTGCAGAGAGTTTTATGTGCTTTATGCTGGACTGTAACAGACTCTGTACTTTTCATTACTCTTTCAGAAACCACCTAAAGGACATTCCAGAGGCTGTCTCTGAGAGCCAGCATGTGACCTATTCACCCCGTGAGTGGAGTGGACAGTGTGTGGGAGGCATGTGGGTCGCACAGGGCACCATTTTCCTTCAAGCTCATTTGACTGTCAAGACTGTGTAAGGCCTAGTCCAAATCAAGAGCCCATAAATTATTTCTCCAACCCGAGGCAGGTTTATGCCTTTTCCAGAGTTCCTAGAGAGAAGCCAGGTTCCTAGGCTGATGAGGCCCAAGCAAACGTCAGGTAGGAGCCTTGAATGGAAGTAATCCCTTCCATATGCTCTAGCTCTCATATAAGAGCGCCGTAACAGGCATCCGGGCTCCTCTTCTCCCGTCAGACTCTCCACTCTTGCTTCTTCATCCTGGATTTTTCATTTTCTTAATTTTTTGCTGATGTTGGAGTGGGTCTTCATTGCAGGGCCTCAGCAGGCTGTGGCCTCGCGTGTTAGGATGTGGCTGAGTTTCCTAGAGGGCGGGGAGAGCTGGAGTTGATCACATCTGGAGATTCTCAGGTAGTGTTGGAGGACATTCCTGGTGGTACCATTTTCTCCATGGCCCAGCACAGCAGAGGCCTCATGGTGGAACCAGACTTCTGAAGCTGCAGTGGTAACCCTAGGGCAGTGACGTGGGAGTAAAGTTGACCTTCTGACACACTCTTTTTTTTTTTTTAAATTGAAAATAGATTCTTCTATTATACAATACATCTGAGCACATTTTCCCCTCCCTCCACTCCTCTCAGCTCCTCCCCACCTCCCCTCTATCCAAGATCCACTCCCTCTCCACTTCCTTTCAGAAAGGAGCAGGCCTCCAAGAGACAACAGTCAAGCACAACAAAACGAGATACAATGAGACAAGGCAAAAGCCCTCATATGGGGGCTAGATAAGGCAACCCAATAGGAAGAAAAGAGTCCCAAGAGCAGGCAAAAGAGTCAGAGATACACTTGCTCCCACTGTTGGGGGTCTCACAAAACCCCAAGTTAACAGCCGTAACGTATATGCAGAAGAGTTGGTGCAGACCCTTGCAGGCCCCCTGCTTGCTGCTTCAGGCTCTGTGAGCCATGTGAGCCCTGCTTAGTTGATTGGTGGGCCATGTTCTGGCTGACACGCTCTTTAGTTCAGATGCTAGTGGATTGCTGAGAATGATTCTTGCTGCCACGTGATTGCTGACAGTACGAATGCAATGCTGTCCTTTCTGGACAAGCGGGACACAAGGAAAGCGACCACTGTACTCTGCCAAGACAGGGTAAGATGGTCTTTCAGAATTCCTGCTTCTGAAAATGGTCTGTCAGATACTCTAGGCCTGTAGCCAATTTGAATGCACCAACTATGCTGAGAAACATTAGGTGACTGTCCAGGCTGTCAGCTGTCTCAGTCTACTCTTGCAAGATTCCCGAAAGTTGCTTGCATCCGTTGGAATTCTTCACCTCTTCCTATCCCCAAACTGTAAGTCATCTTCTATGCAGATGTGTTGGCAGAGTCTCACAGAGAAGCCATTAGGAAAGCCCCCCCTTCTCTCTCTCTTTTTTTTTTTTTTTTTCAAGACAGGGTTTCTCTGTGTAGTTTTTTGGTGTCTGTCCTGGATCTCACTCTGCAGACCAGGCTGGCCTTGAACTCACAGAGATCCATCTGGCTCTGCCTCCCGAGTGCTGGGATTTAAAGGTGTGTACCACCACCACCACCACCACCACCACCACCACCCGGCTAGGAAAGCCTTTTAAAGGGACTTTAGTCAAATGCTTTCTTGTTTAGGTTAGGGTCAGTGTGGATCCATTCTTTCTCAGTATCCATGAGCTGTAATGTTCTCAGCGAATATCCTGAGGTGTAGACATCATGGGGCAAACTAAGTGGCCTTGGGGTGGGGAGGAGGGTGGGGCTCTGCCTTGTTTTTGTCAAGAATTCATCCTGATTTTTGGTTTTTGCTTAGTAAACACCTGAATCCTGATTCTATTAATCAATGTAGAGAAGTTTTTAAATTTTCTCTAAAGTGTCTATAATTTTAACTAAGAAATAGACTGATAAATGTAAGTATATAAATTATAAACATGCCAGAATATGAAAGCCATACAGAAAATCTGAAACTCAAGGAAAGGGCTACATGGTTGAAGCTTAAATAGTATGTTGGGTTACAGTAAGAGCCTCAAGGCTTCTGCAGGTGGGGGTGGGGAGATGGTGGTACTTGCTGTGGAAGAGTGAAGGGAGTGTAGCCAGAAGTTTTCCTGTGTCCCGTGCACTCAGCAGCCGCTCAGCCCAAAGTAAACACACAGAGGCTTATATTAATTAAAACTGCTCAGCCATTAGCTCAGGCTTACTACTAACTAGCTCTTACATTTAAACTCAGCCCATTTCTGTTAATCTATATGTCACCACGTGTTCCGTGGCTTTACCTGTGTGTCATTACATGCTGCTCCCTGGACGGCGTCTCCTCACTCAGCCTTCCTCTTCCCAGAATTCTCCTTGTCTGCTTATCCTGCCTATACTTCCTGCCTGGTTATTGGCCAATCAGCGTTTTATTAAACCAATGTACAAAAGCATTATCCCACAGCAGGGGAGCAAGCAGTTCTATCCTGGAGGTCAGGCTGCACAGGTGATAGCCTTCTGACGAATCTGTGATGTTCTGTGAAAGACTTTTGGGCAGGTCCAGATAAGGCCAGGAAGGGGGATCCCCGGGAAAAGCCTGTTCACTGTTGCTGATGTTTTTACACATCTGAATCTCCCCACAAGGACAGCTTTTTAGGGCTGTTCCTGTGTGGAAGGTCCCTGAAGAGCCGTTTCAGAACATGCTAAAGACATACATTTTGGGGTGGGCTATTTTGATCTCTCTTAGGTGGAGCTAATAAAGAAGTCAAAGGGATTGGGGACGGTACTGCATACTTTGTTTACTTATATGTAAACAGTTTAAGCAGGAAGAGTGGGCTCTCATACCCAGCTCCATTTTCTTTTTCTTTTTTAAAAATTTTATTTTATTTATACTTTATGTATATGAGTGCTCTGCAAGTGTACCTGCAGGCCAGAAGAGGGTGCCAGATCTCATTACAGGTGGTTGTGAGCCACCATGTGGGTGCTGGGAATTGAACTCAGGACCTCTGGAAGAGCAACCAGTGCTCTTAATCCCTGAGCCATCTCTCCAGTCCAGCCCAGCTCCATTTTCACATCGCTGTGATCTAGGTGACGATCCTCAGCCACTGTACTTAAGGAGCAGCTGTGGCCCTGTCTAGCGTCCATTTGTCATTTCAGCTGAGATGGCTTCTTGTTTCAGGGCTCACATTGCTAAGTCTCAGTTTTGCCCAGAAACCCACTTAAAGTAGGGCGTTCTGGTCAGACTCTTCACCAACCATCTCCATGAAATGTTTGGTGGGTTTCCAAAAATTCAGTGAAAGGCTTGCTGTGCAGAATTAGCTCCTTCACATTTTCTGTGCTCTCAGAATCCTGTTTGTAGGCTCCTGCTGGAAGACCTCATTTCCCCACTGGGTAGAGGAGAGAGGGACCTTTACTCTTCCTGTGTAACCACATTAAACAGCCCTTGTATCTGCAGTCAGTGAGTTACACACACATCTAATGTTTCCTAGACTAACGCTTACTTGAATTAAGCCAGAGTGACGTTTGTCGTCTGATTTTGGTGCGGAAGTCTCTGTATTTTCTTCTTGTCTATTCTAGTGGGAGGCTGGATCTTTTCTAATCCGGATGGCATGTGCACAGCAGGAAACACCAATTACCAGTATGCTACGCCTTTGCCTCTGCCTGCTCCCCACACCCACCACGGCTGTGAGCACTACCCTGGCCTCCGAGGACATCGGCAGGCTCCCTACCCTTCTTCGTACGTGCATAGAAACCATTCTTCCTCAGGTGTGTAGTTCTGCTAATTAAACCCTTGGGCATATACCGTGGGGGTACACAGCTGCTAAAAAGAAGTACCTGAAGATGGAATCCCTTTCATCTATAGTATATATACACACACATATATAAAATGTATGAATATGTATTATTTTGTATACTAATATTTGATAGTGCTTTGTCTCCTCACCTTTTGTATGTGTAGAATTGATCCCAGGGCACATGCGTAGTAGGCAAATGCTGTACCCCTGGGCTAAAAGCCCCAGCCCCGTCCATGGTCTCTAATGGGTAGGGAAGGTCTTGACTCAGGGTCTTGATATACTGGTAGTTTTGGGATGATGTCTGATGCTAAGTCAAGTTGTGGGGTCTGAGACACTCATCTTGTTGTCCTTCAGGGCTCTTCCTTATCACTGTGTCCATGGCTTGGTCCAGGGAGTCTGGTCCAGTGCAGGAGAATTGCCAGGAAGCCCCTGGAGAGCTACAGTCCAGTCTGTTCAAGCCTCTGATTGAGTGGGGGTCATGCAGACTCAACTTCTATACTTTTCCAGCCTAATTTTAAAATTGGTGTTGTCAGTTTTCCTTATTGACTGTTGTCTTGTCTATCTTGGCCTTGTGCATGCTCAGACCTCTGCATATTAGATTTGTTAAAAAAAAGATAGGGGATAAAAGCAAAGGTTAATTTTTAATTTTGATTATTCATGTACCAATTATATGCCAGGTTCTGCTTCAGGCACATGAACAAAATGGTCAGATACTTTACCACTATGGAGCTCCCTGTCCTAACATGAATGACCAACACTAACTACAACAGATGAGTGAAGTCCATGACATGAGATGCTGCTTCCCTTCCTCAGTGACACCTGAGCTTTTCATTTGCAGAAGGCTTCCTGGTCTGCAGTAGTCTGTCCCTGTGCTCTTCAGGTGGCTGTCCCTGGAGCCTCAATACTGCTGCCAGGTGTGGAGAACATGTGGCTTAATGGCACTGGGAACTAGCAGGGCCATTTTGTTTTTCCATTTTTTCCTGCGCTCAGCACACAGATCTCTCTTCCAAGCCCTCTTTTAGGAAGGCGATTCAGATCCAGCCTTTTCCCTGGAGGAGCTATAAAAATACATCAAGAATTAATCATAATACAGGGGAATGAGTGGCCTAATGTGGGTCTCACAGCTGCAGCATCACCTGGGAACTCATTAGCTCTCTAGTGTCTCCAGCTCCACTCTGGGGCCAGAGCATGCATTTTAACAAGATCCCCAGGTGCTTGTAAGCACATTAAAGGTTGAGAGGCAATCTATAAAACATACAGACCAATGTACTGTGGGAATGAAGAAAAAGCAAGTAGGTCTGCCTGGTGGGCAGAAAAGGATGCCCAGAGCGGGTGGACGTGGGAGTGGACAGGAATGAAAGGGTGGATGACAGGCATCACAGGCAGAGATGCAGGGTGCTTCGGGGGAGCAAGTGCTGTGTGCAGATGCAGAAGGGTAAAAGAGCCTGGGCTACCTGGGGGACAGATCTGGACAGAACCTGGAGGAGGGGTACCATTGGTAGATGTAAGAACCGGGACTAAAGAGGTTGCAAGTTCCAGCCAAGAAAAGCAGCAGCACCCCCGCCCCCCAGGCCTGATTTTGTTTTACACTGCCAGGACAGATTGTCTGAGGTAGGGTGATTTGTAAAGAAAAGGAATTTGTTCCCTCACAGGGAAGCTGGCTAGTCCAAGACCAAGACAATGGCTTTTCTTGCTGTGTTATGGCATAGAGGAGAGCGGGAAGGGGGCTACATTCATCTTTTTTTTTTTTAAATGAAGAATTCACTTCCACAGTAATGGTGTTACCCCAGTCATGAGAATTCTCACAGGTCCCATTTACTACCACTGTTACACTGGGGATTAAGTTCCTAATGCATGAACTTTGGGAGATGCATTTGAGCCCTAGCACCGAGGTTGGTAATAGGAATCTCCTCCCTTCTTCCCCCGCCCCCCTCATTCCTTCTTCATGTGTTTCCCTTTCATATAGGCTATTCATTCAAAGGAAGTTTCAAAAAAGTAGAAGACAGCATTTCCTCTTTTCTTATAAAAATATATACATTTAAAGCATACAGTAATGTATTGATGTACACATACACACATGCACACACATATACAGTGAAATCGTTACTATGTTTAGGGAAAACAACATTCATTTAAAATATGAAACAACATCTCCCTAGGCAGTGATGGTGCATGCCTTTAATCCTAGCACTCTAGAGGCAGAGGCAGTCAGATCTCTGAGTTCAAGGCCAGCCTAATCTACAGAGTGAGTTCTAGGACAGCCAGGGCTATACAGAGAAACTCTGTCTTAAAAAAAGAAAAAGAAAAAGAAAAAGAAAGAATAAGAGCCGGGCGGTGGTGGCGCACGCCTTTAATCCCAGCACTCGGGAGGCAGAGCCAGGCGGATCTCTGTGAGTTCGAGGCCAGCCTGGTCTCCCAAGAGAGTTCCAGGAAAGGCGCAAAGCTACACAGAGAAACCCTGTCTCGAAAAACCAGAAAAAAAAAAAAAAAAAAAAAAAAAAAAGAAAGAATAAGAAAGAAATTCTCTTAGTAAAATTTCAGGACATAGTATATTATTATTATTATTATTATTATTATTATTATTATTATTATTATTGGTTATTTTGAGACAGTGTTTCACATAGCCTAGGATGGCCTTGAAGTGTGTAGCCAAGGCTTCTGAGCCTCCTGTCTCCACCATTAAGTGCTGGGATTACAAGGGTGTACCATCATGTCTGGTTTATGCAGTACTGGGGATCAAATCTTGGACTTTATTCACACTAGGTAAGCAGTTGAGCTACACCCCAGCCCACCATACACTATTAATTCTAATCCTTGTGCTGTGTGCTCCATCTCTGCACTGACTCATCCCTTGTACCTGCATGCCTCCTGCACCTCCCCATCCCTGGTAGCTTCCATCCCATCCTCTGCATCTACGGACCCAATGAGTCTGTAGTCTACACACAGGTGAAGCTGAGCACTGCTTTGTTCCTGTGGAGAGACACTTCTCTTTAGAAGTTCAAATCTCTGGGACCTCTAAGGAGAAGGAAGGCCAGATCTCAGAAATCTCTGGCTTTGGCATCCCTTGGACTTTGTTTGAAGGATGCTCTTGTGGTCCATTCTTGAAGGGTGGTAAACATGATGAAGGGAGTCAGGCAGACTGCATCACACAGGGCAAAGTGGCCTCCTTCCCCCAGCCTTGTCTATAAAGTGATGATGGTGAGGCATTTGAGAAGGTTATAAATTGAGCAGCACCTGGTCTGTAACTGACACTCAGTAAACACAAACGTCTTCCTATTCTGTCTGTTTCCCTCAGACGTTACCAACACACTATTTGTACCTGTAACATAGCCTGCAGTTATATTTTGCCGTGAGATGATGTCACTGGTCACCATGTTTACATGTTCTGTCAAGTGATCTGTTGTTATTTCCCCAAAGTGAACTTGATAGAAAGCTCAAGCAATAATCTGCAAGTTTTCTCGGGAGCTGACAGCTGGACGTCCTTATCCTCTACACCCCACGCCAGCATCCTGTCTGTACCCCACACCAGTGGGCCAATCAATCCAGGGCCCAGGTAAGACCAACGCCAGGAACTGACTCATAGTGGGACTTGGAGACTTCCTGTATCTCTGAGGACTCATGTGCATTGCTTCCAGGATGTATCAGTTTAAGTTATTGTTCTGACCTTAAGCCAGTAGGAAATGAAGGTGGTACCTGGGTGACTCTTCTGCAATTGTGGAAAGGGTGGTGAGAAAGTCCTTATTCAGCAATATGCTCTTCATTTTATGGCTACAGCATATTATGGGTTGAGATGGTGAGCAGATTGGTCCATCTCTCCAGGCTTTGTACCAGGGAGCAGAGTTGAGAAGTGAGGCCCTGCGATGTAAGGATGATAGAAAACACTACTTACAGAATACTGCATGCTTAGCATCACATATTTGCCTTTTAATTTAGTCTCTACAACAATTTCTGAGCTATGCAGAATTGTTTCTTTCTTTCTTTCTTTTTTTTTTTTTTTGAGGATAGAAAATGGGATTCAGCTGGGCGGTGGTGGTAGTGCACACCTTTAATCCCATCACTTGGGAGGCAGAGGCAGGCCGATCTCTGTGAGTTTGAGGCCAGCCTGGGCTACAGAGTGAGTTTCAGGATAGGCTCCAAAGCTACACAGGGAAAACCTATCTTGAAAAACTAAAAAAAAAAAAAAAAAAAAA
>CABHPP010100487.1:5000-10830 GCA_902168425.1 Peromyscus attwateri
GGGATTAAAGGTGTGTGTACTTCCCAGTACTGGGATTAAAGGTGTGTGCCACCACTGCCTGGCTCTGTTTCCAGTGTGGCCTTGAACTCACAGAGATCCAGACGGATCTCTGCCTCCCAAGTGATAGGATTAAGGGTGTGTGCCATCACTGCCTGGCCTCTATGTTTAATCTAGTGGCTGGCTCTGTCCTCTGATCCTCAGGCAAGTTTATTAGGACACACAATATATCACCAAATTATTTTCAAAATGCATTACTATTCAACCATTAAGAAGAACAAACTTATGCCATTTGCAGAAAAATGGATGGGCCTAGTGATGATCATGGTAAGTTAAATAAGTGAGGCCAAGAAAGACAAATAGCACATGATTTCATTCAGACATGGACTCTAGACTTTTGGAAAATGACTTGAAAGCAGAGGTGGGACCATTGGGAAGAAAAGGGGGACCAGCAGGAGGGAAGAGAGGAGTGGGAGAGGATAAGGTGAATAAGATCAAAAGACAAGATACACACAAATTGGAACTTTGTAATACATCCCACTATGTTGTGCATGAATATAAGCTAATAATGAAGTGAGCTGGTATATAAAATGAGTGTGAGCACACTGGAACACCCATGACTTAAGGAAAAAGAGTTTTCAATTGATTAGATCCCATGACTTCTAACTACTATGAGATTCTTCTAAATTCCAAAGCTTGTCTTAGCACAGAATGTCTCTTCTCTGTATTCTTTAACCCATGAAATAGTTGGGGGTTTTCCAGTGCTGCACGTGGGACTGGCAAGATGGCACATCAGGTAGAGGTGTTTGCTGCCAAGCTTGGTGACCTGAGTTTCCTCCCAGGACACATATGGTGGACGGAGAAAACTGATCCTCAACAACTGTCTTCTGACCTACATGTGTGCTGTGTGTGGCACTGGGTGAGTGAGTACACACATGCACATACTCACACAAGCACAATAACTGCAATTTTTTAAATGTGTTTATGAAAGTCCATAAGCTATGTCAGTGTCTCAGGGCCTCACTAGCAATTGTCAACTCTGGAGATGCCTGGATTTATTTTCAGTGTCAGTGATGTCCTGTCTTCCCATCCTATTCAGAGGTGCCAATGACCCAAGCTGATTTTGAATTATGCAAAAGGGGGAAAGATGGAAACAACTGCATCACACCACGTGTGAGACATGTCATTACCAAAACAACAGAGGTGAAAACAAGTATGAAATCAGTTATTCCGTAATAAATGCTACCTTAAAACTGCAGCCTGTGAAATCATCAGAGAAAAGCCCCGCTCAGCTAGACACTAAGTGGAACTGCTGGGGGCTGCATGGTATGGTTTGGCTCCTGACTGCCCCCAAATGCCATATGTTGAAGGCTTCTCCCACACTGGTGAGGCTATGGGGAGGTGGTGGAACCGTTAAAGTCAAGGTCTGGACAAGTTCACTGGGGACATGCACTTAAAGGGGGTGTTAGACCCAGGCCCTCCCTTCCCGGGCTTCCTGGCTGCTGTGAAGTGAGCAGACTTCTGTTTTTGCCACAGTGGATGGCACTACCTTAGTCCCAAAGCCACAGGGCCAGGTGACCAGGGACTGAACCTTCTGAAACCATGAGACAAATACACCTTTCCCTTTTGGTTGACTGTCTTAAGTATTTTATTACAGCAACAAAACGCTGACTGATACACTGGGACAATAAACTTCGGAGTCCAGTGGACAGAGTATGACTCCAAACTTCACATACATAAACCTCTGAATGGTTTTCAACATTGGTAATACAGATTTTCTGTCCACAAAGGGACATTAACAAAGCCCACCTTACAGAGGGGAACAATCATTTCCATAGGATAACATGCTCCAAATATTAACCATGAGGCCTGGGACACAATAACTACTTGATAAACTTTATCAATTTAGAATTTATTCAATATCATGAATCGTATTAATCCCACAGGATTTGTGTGCTCCCCAAAGAGTCAAAAGATGTAAAGAGTGTGGCTCAGGTTCTGGTTCTCTGGGAGCTCTTGATAAATGTTTATTTCTTGTCACTTTTTTCCAGATGGCCTTATTGGGAATTTTCTGCATGTATGAGTTTTCTGCAGGGCAAAAATCATATACAAGCAAATTCCTGCACACCCTCTAGAAAGCCACCATCAAACAGTAATCCCTAGACCTTGGGTCTACAGACCACACAAAGCCTTTTGGTGCAACTCAAAGCAAGCAGATAGACTGACAACTCCTTTTTTGTTGCCTAAGAAAACCTGTTAAAAATAAAAATAGAAAATTAGCCCCAATCTAGATGTGGTTCAGCGTTAGAAGCTATGGCTGGAGGCCCTACCCACCCCTGTGCTAAAAGGCTTTGAGAACTTCCTGATTTCTCCCCATCATGGAGGGGGCCCTGTGAGCTCAGGGGATGACAAGCGGCCTTCCGGCCATGGTGGACAGAGGGGCCAAGAAGGATTGATGGAGGTTTTGAAAAATAAACAGTGAGATAGAAATCCCTGATTCCCAAAGGAAGGAGAGGTCTTTGTGGAGGAAGTTGCCAAGCTCCTGTGATTATCTTTTTAAGAGATACCAAACCAGGCCACTGGACAGAACAGCACTGGCTGCCATGCTAATGCCCTCACTGGGTTTCTTCTCTATGCCCAGCATAGGGGACTTTAACCTAGAATTCTGACAAGACATAACAGAGTGAGGTTGCCACTGCAGTAGGAAGCACATGAGGAAACCAGCCAGGCCAAGCCCAGGCAGCTGTTCTGGTAGAGGAAATGACGTCATCCAAGCCTTGGCGGTAAAGGGGAAATGAGAGTGATTAGACCAAACAACAAGAATTAAAAAACAGCTGAATAGAAAAAGCAGGGTAAGTAATCGGTCAGAACAGAGGAGAACCAGATCTCACATCCAGGAAGGGGTTTAGCTTGCTCTGTTTCAGTGATGGGAGCCATGGAGTATTTTTAGACAGTAGGGAGTAGAAAGACATTTTCTTTGGTGAAACTAGTTCATATGGAGTGTTGGTTAACTTCCTGTTTTCTGAAAAATGAGAAAAGAGAGCTGACGATGTGGAACCATAGCTCTATTATCCTGGATCTCCCAAGAAACCTGTGGATTCCTCTGCATCACATGGCCCCTCCTTCAGTCACAGCTATGTGCTCAGAAAGTCTGGCTTCTGTGTCCAAACTGCCTCTCCTATTTAAAAGCAATGGAAATACCTTTTGTCAGCCTTATAGAACCCGAAGCTGAGCTCACAGCCTCTTTTCCTAGAGACCCAATACCGCTAGAAGTCTACAGTTTTATCCATCTTGGACACAACAAGGCTGTGCAATAAACACAGTCACAGAGAAAAACTTCCCTCCCCCTCAGAAAGAAGTGAGGGGCATAAATGTCTACCTTGGGCTGTGAGTTGGCTTAGTGAGTAAAGGAGCTTGCCACCAAGCCTAACAACTTGAGTTCAACCCTTCTGTGTTTGGAGGGACAGAACTGACTCTAACAAGTGGTTCTCAGATCTTCCCCGTGCACCATGATGCATGTGCATGCACGTATGCACACACACACAATGTAAAAAACACATCATTGAAAAAATATGCACAAAGAAATCTGCTTTGCATCTGACCATGGTTCCCAGTAATGTTCTTGCATCACAGCATTTATAGGCTATTGGTGGACTTCAGTGGTTACTGCCTCCATGCCCCACTGTGAGAGAGTTAGAGTTATGCAAACAACAACCTATGGTAAACATTGCTGTGCACACTCATGTGGAAGTCTGATGCCACAGGCCTGACCATCTTCAAATTGGGTGGGATTCCTTACAGTGACACTTATCATTCACAGGCATGAGACAGCTTCCCACATGGGGGCAGACGCATGAAAGCTCCCAAACCACTCTCTATCCCATTATCTGCCTTTACTTCCATCACAGTGCTTAGCTGGGTCGGAAATGATCTGGTTTGTGTCTCTGTGTGCTGACTTCTAACTTGCAGGTCAAAGCTCTGTGGGAGATTTACCATTGGTCATTGTAACCCCAGCATTTACAATGGAGCAGGGTGCATAGTAGATATTCAATGAGTATTTCCTGAGTGCACAGTCATTCATCACGTGGGTCTTATTCCTAGACAATTATTCTACACTATTTAAAGCAAACGGAAGTAGAGAGGTTGTGTGTGAGTGGGGCAGATGCTTGCAGTCAAAAGCCCTTGATTGCACCAGGCATGGTGGGTCATTCTGTAATCCCAGTACTAAGGAGGAGGAGGAAGACGGAGTTAAGAGCCAGCCTGGGCTACATGGTGAGTCTGAAGACAGCCTGGGCTACATGAAACTCTGTTTCAAAAAGGCAGAAATTATGTATAAAGGAAAAGAAGAACAACCCTTACTCTGCCATTCACTGTATAAATCAGAACTTACCCATCCCTGGCAATACCCACCTCCCAGTAAGCATTCTGTGAGATATGTCAGTGCCTTAGGACAGTACCTAGTAAGTACTTGTACACAATCGGTGATCACCTTGACATTTTCACATTGACCACCCTTTTGCCTTAAATGCATTTTCTAAACTTTCATTGCACAGGAACAGCCTTTCGAATCTCTGCAATGACCCAGGAGCAGGTTGCACTCTCGTCCCCATTTTAGAGATCAGAACACTGAGGCATAAGGTCTACTGTGTCCTCCTGTCATTGCTTATCTAGCTTGTCCAATCACAGGCTTTGTCTCATGCTCCACAATGTAGACTGGCCCATGAAATATGTGTTCTTGGTCCCCAAAGCACACAAAATGCAACACTGAAAACTCCCACTACTTTTAAAATGGAGGAGGTTGAAAACCAACATCAATACCTTTAGCTTTAACTGTAACTGAAACTTGCAAAACTGAGAGAAAACATTGCAACAAAGGCTAGAGTGATCAGTCAGCTGTTACCCTTGACTCATCCTGGGACAACCACAGTGACAGTCCTAAGTCAGGAAAGGACAGCCATTTTCACTGACACCCTACACAGTGAGGGATCCCCTCAGCTTAGGAATCCTTCCTCAGCTTCTTAATTTGGCTACATCTGCCTCAAACTTCAGGTCTGAGAATTACCACCACCACCCCACTTTCTTGAGTCCTGTCTTTGCATAACAATTTCGAGCTTGATTTTCAAAGCATTTATCAGTTCCCAGTTGTTATAAGGTTTATGTTTATTTCACTCACTGCCACATGGCCCTCACTCAGTAGGCATTCTATAATCATTTGCTTCATAAAACAATCATTTGGTAGCCAGGTGTGGAAGTGCACACCTACTATCCTCACACTTCGGAGACGAAGCAGGAGAACCTGAAGTTCAAGGCCAGTCTGGGTTACACAATGAGCAGTATAGTCATCACCACCAGGGCTAGGGAGGTGGCATTCAGTTAGGCACTTGCCATGCAAGCATCAAAACCTGAGTTCCATCCCTAGAACTCATGAGGAAAAGATGGATGTGGCAATGCACATCTGGAACTCCAGAGACAGGAAGATTCGAGGGATAGCTGGTCAGCCAGCCTAGCCTACTTGGTGAGCTGTACGCCAGTGAGAGACCCTGAACTCAGAAAAAAAAAGCCATAAAGGGGGTAGTGTGTGATGAACAACACCTGAAGTTGGGACTTCCACCTGCTTATACACACACACACACACACACACACACATACACACACACATACACATACACACACGTATATACACACACATATATCAAATACACACACATATATCAAATACACACACATACACACACACCACATATGCACACAGAGATACATACACATACCATATACACACATACACCACACATACACCACATATACACCACACACACACACACACACACACACA
>CABHPP010100489.1:0-54597 GCA_902168425.1 Peromyscus attwateri
CTCTGCTCAGGACACCCCAGAGCTCGGGTAAACCTCAGTTCATCAGACGTGGGAAGGCCACCCTGAGGTGTGAGGATTTTGCTTCTGATGTTGTGACTGGAGTGACTGGGAGAAAGAGTGCCAGCCCCTTGGTTGAAGCCACAGGTGGTTTAGGCCACATTTCCACAGACCAGGTGGTGGGATAAGCAATTCCTTCTCCTCCTTCATCCACAGCCCACTGGTCCTCAGCCCCCTGGAAGCCTCAGGTCCTGCCTGTCTGTCCCTCCTCAGAACCGGCCAGCTCCAAGTTGCTCTCTCTAAACAGGAAATGGTGCCGAGACGGTTCGTGCAGGAACAGTTAATTGACAGTCCGCTTCCCGGAGGGGCTGTGGGTCCTTGATCATTGCACAACTAATCTGACCATAAATCCAAATGAAGAAAGAAATTTCCTCCCTAAGCCCACGCCCTCCATCAAGTCACTGTTTGTTATGTCTCTTCTTCAGATCCACCCATTTGCATATCGAGATTTTACAATGTCATTTCTGGGGCACCGTTCCACCTAATATTATTAGTATAATGATCTCATGAGAATTTTGCCATCTTTGTCCTGGTCACTTATAATTTTAATGACTGAAAAAGACTCCCACAAGGGGACCCTTAGGGGGGAAAAAAAAAAGCAAACTTTCTGCTCTGGTTCTCAGTCGACGGTCAGAGGAGAAAATGGCACATGATGTCAGGGAGCCTTCCTCCCCACACCTGGCAAGCAACACGTTCTGCCAAGACACTAATTGGGTGTCTTCTAATTCACTTCTGACTGTCTATCTGAAGTAGCGTCAGTCCCTGCAGGCTGAGGGCTTAGTCTCCAAGATGTGCTACCTCTACCACCAGCCTCGGGGCCCGGTCTGTTTTGCCTGTGCTTCTGATTGGTGAGCTACAAATCGGAGTTTCCAGAAACCTGTCTTTGGGATTAGTTCATTTGCTAGAAAATCCAGGGAAGCAATTCTGCTTAATGATTTATTATAAAGGGTATTACCAAAGATGGACACCAAGATGTGCTTGGGGTACAGTAGGCAGGTTTTTTTTTGGACATGACAGTTGTGAGCTGCCCAGTGTGGGTGCCAGGAGCACCCAAGTTCCTTGGCATGTCATCCTCTAGCTATTCGGAAGCACTACAAACTCAGTCACGTGGGATTTGGAAGATTCCTTATGTAGACATGATTGATTACATCATTGGCCAGTGGTAGCCTCTCAACCTTCAGCACCTCCTCCTTTCCTAAAGGTTGGTGTGTATGTGTGTGTGTGTGTGTGTGTGTGTGTGTGTGTGTGTGCATGCACGCTGGGACTGAAAAAATCCCAACTCTCCCAAATTGTCTCTTGCTTTTTCTAGTGACCAGACACCATTCCCGAAGTCCCTGGAGGCCAACCATCATTCACTTCGTTAGCATACCAGGAGACGCTTTTGATACTATTGTGCAGCTTCTGAATCAGTCCTGTGTCAGGAAAGGGGGTGAAGAACAAAGACATATTTTGCAATAACACAAGAACACATTGTAACTGACCCAGTCTCTTCCCCACGATTCTCCTGTTCAAGCTTGGTAAATAAACAGAAATCTTTCCCCATCTTTTGAAAATTCTTCCTAACAGTAAGTTCCAGAAGTTGGATTAGTAGGTCAAATGGTGTAGACATTTTTCTTTTTACTCTTAAAAAAAAAAAAAAAAAACAACCCAGCCAAGGGCTGGAGAGATGGTTCAGCAGTTAAGAGCACATCCTGCTCTTAGAGGACCCTGGTTTGTTTCCTAGCACCCACGTTAGGAAGTTCACAAATATCAGGTCCCAAGGGAACTCCATTTCCCCAAATTCTAGTGGTTAGACAAAATCCAGAATTCCTCGGGAGCTTGTGAAGTCAGTTCCTCTTCATCAAAAGAAGCCATTTCCTTTATCACCAGCAGAAGGAGCAAATGGCTATCCGTGGTGCTTTTGGCATGCCAAAGCTCATGCTGGCCTCCAGGCTCCCTCCATACCATAAGATCCTGCTACACATATCAGAGTTCATGCTCGCATCCTAGCTGTCCTCATCTCCTTCTCTACCCTAACTCCAGTTCTAAGGGATCCAGCATTTTCTTCTGGTCTCCATAGGTACCTGCATTTTCTTGTTCATACCCACACAGACACACATGCATACACATAATTTAAAAAAAAAACAGCTGAATTACTTCCCATGCATTATACTAATATATATTACATTATAGACTTTGAGCAAGTTTCCACACTCTTGTTAGGAATCCGCCCTGATCTCACCACTTCTGGAGGGAGGCACTTGCCAAGTGTCCTTCAATGTCCCTGCGGTCCTTCCACTCCTGAGGGCTGACAGTGTCATTGTTCACAGCTGGGGAAATCTAAAAAAGGGCCTTCCAGGCACCAGCTCAAGGCCACCCTGCTAGTAGGAGTCAGGGGTAAGCCTACACTCCTTCCAAGGTCCCAGCACAAACCCTGCCTTATCATCAGGCCAGGGACACAGAAGACAGGCAGGCAGGCAGGCAGGTATCAGAAATCACAGAACATTATATCAAGGCAGAGTGTGGGGGAGGGGGAGGCTGAAAGGTAACAACCATGCCAGCAGGTCCAAAGAGGCATCAGGAATAAGTGGCTTTTCAGGTAAGCTGTGGCACTGGACTATGCTGCATGAGGTCATAGTGAGCAATTTAAGTGAAAAAAAAATCGTTTATAAGCAGAGTTCAGGGCCTGGGTGGCAGCTCACTGGGTCAGGTACTTGCTTGTGAGTGTGGGTTCCATCTGCTGGTAGGAAAGAGCATTCTCTACCCACAGGGAGGGCAGCAGAAATCCATGCTCCATGTCTGTGTGTCTCCAGCTCCCTGGGGATAGTCTAGGACTCTGTTATGGACTGAACTTTTGTACTCCATGCCCAGGAGGATTAAATTGGAGATAAGATTTAAAGGAGGGACTTAAGGAGGAGTGATGTCATAAGGGTGGGTCATGCTCCCACGGTCTTGTAAGGAGACAGCAGGAGAGCAGCTATGGGAGTGTCCTGCACACCCAGTAGGAGGCCTGAGGAGAAACCCACCCACCGTTGGGAGCACCTTGAACTCAGACTTCCAACCTCCAGTGTGAGCCTCCCCCTCTGTGGTCTTCCATATGGCAGTGGAGCTGACTTCCACGACTGCCCCCTACCCCGAGGACTAGCTTAGTGAGACTTGTTCTCTGAACTCCAGCGTGACCGTGGTAAGTTTAGGTCAGGCCCGCCTGCATCATTTAAAGGCCAAACACCCAGCAAAAATGCAGGCATTTTGTCCCCCAAAGGGGGAAAAGCTGCCAGGAATTTTTACTTGGTTCGTTGCTGTGTTTCCTTGGACATAGACACGCTGTGCCATGCAAGCCTTCATAATTGCATTATTGCCTGGGCTCCTTGCAGAACCTGTCACAAGTGCTGGAGTCACCCTGACCATTCCCATCATGGACAAAGAGGGTGAGAGGACCCAACTACATCCTGGTGTTGAGGGGATAACGCGACACAGTGGCAATGCATAAGCCCCAGCCGTATCTTTTGTCCCATGGTATTTCACTGGGAAAACACAAGTTAAAAGAGAAATTGATGTCCAGTTGCAGGACAAGTCTTGGCGGGACTAAACACAAAGCTCGGGCCCTATGTGTTTGCACTGGTCACACACAAAGGAAGGTTGGTCCTGGTTCTGTCCTGTACCTTGGGGTCAGGAGACACTAGTGAAGTTGGACAAACAATCCGTGTCACACTCTGTGATAGACTCCTCATTAACAGTGCTAAAAGAATATTGGGCCCTGCTTTTGTGTGCGTGTATGGAGAGTATACGTGCGCATGTGCGAGAATGCATGTGGAGACCAAATGTCAGCCAGGAGGTGGCGTCCCTTGGGTGCTCTCCACCTTATTTTTGGAGGCAGGTCTCTCAACTGGCCTCGAATTGACTGAATTGACTGGAAATGAACTGTCAGTGAGCCCCAGTGTCCATTTGTCTCTGCCTCACCAGTGCCGGGTCTGCAAATCCAGGCCACCATGCTCAGATTTTTTACGCAGGCATGGAACTCAGGTCCACATGCTTGCACAGTAAGTACCTGACTCAGTGAGCTGCCACCCTGGGCCTGAACTCTGCTTATAAATGATTTTTTTTTCACTTAAATTGCTCACCATGACCTCAGGAAGCATACATAGTCCAGTGCCACAGCTTACCTGAAAAGCATGAAAAGCCACTTATTCCTGATGCCTCTTTGGACCTGCTAGCATGGTCACTACCTTCCCCCCTTCCCCCCATACTCTGCCTTGAATAAAATGTTCTGTGATTTCTGATACCTGCCTGCCTGTCTTCTGTGTCCCTGGCCTGATGATAAGGCAGGGTTTGTGCTGGGACCTTGGAAGAAGTGTAGGCTTACCCCTGACTCCTACTAGCAGGGTGGCCTTGAGCTGGTGCCTGGAAGGCCCTTTTTTAGATTTTCCCAGCTGTGAACAATGACACTGTCAGCCCTCAGGAGTGAAAGGACCACAGGGACGTTGAAGGACACTTGGCAAGTGCCTCCCTCCAGGACTTTTCTAGATAAAAAAAAAAAAGGGGGGGGCAGATGCCCCATGCAGGTTTGTGAGGTGGAGGACAGCTGTGGCCCTGGGGCCTTCCCTGCCCAGCAGCCAACCCTGTCCACACACCTTCCCACCTCCAGGATCAGCTTCACCTGAAAATGGATGTGGCCATTCCTACTCTCCAAGCTTACGGAGAAGTGCAAAAGAGCAACTTCTAAAATCCAGGACTGTTTGACAGACAGCAGATGGTGATAACTGCCCTCTTCTTTCCTGCCTGGACTGACTACCCTGGCAGCAGATCCAGAGGAGAGAACCAGTAAGGGGCAGATGGCCCAAGTTCCCCTTGCTTTATGCTCCAGACAATCTCTTGGCATTCCGTCTCGGATAATTAAGAGGATGAATTTTGTCCTCCGCACCTCCCAGGGAAAGGTGGGTTGAAAATGAAGTGGCATGATAGCTGTGTGGTCCTGTACAAAAATACAGGATACAGGGCTGAAGGGTCGGCTCTGTTGGTGAAGTTCTTGACTTACAAGCACGAGGACCTGAGTTCAATCCCCGGTAACCACTTAAAAATTAGGAACTGTTGCCATGTAATCCCATTTGTAATCTGTTTGTAATCCCAGTGCTGGGAAAGTGGAGACAGGAGGATTCCTGGGGCTCACGGGTCAGCCAACCTAACCAAATTAGCAAGATCTAGGTTTCAGTGAGAGACCCTGTCTCAAAAAACAAGTCAGATGGTGCTTGAGGAATGACACCTGAAACTGACCTACACACACACACACACACACACACAAACACACACACACACACACACACACACACACACACATACACACATCTGATGAACATACGCCCCTCTCCCCCCACACCAATGCCCCATGTTCATGTCACTAAACACCCTGCCTGTCACACCAAGGCCTTCACTGTTGTTAGTACACTCTTGCTATGCTGGGGAATAACTATCTGGTCAGGCCACATCTGGAGCACCCTGACTGAGCCTGAAAGATGATGGTGTATTCATGAACAGGACAGCTGACTGTGGCCAGGGAGCTGACTCAGAACTGAGTGTGGATGGAAGGCCAGGTGGAGCAAAACACGTTATAAGAAACGGGCTTATTCAAGAGCCTGACCCTACTGCAGCCTGAGGCGGGAGCTTGTTCACACACAGACTATATATTGTCACAAAATAGCCACTAATTCATCAAGTAGGACCCAGCCATCAATACCAAGTCAGGTTCTGAAATTAAATAGCTGTGTGATTTCTACCGAGTACCCCAGCTCCAGCCAGGGTTTATGTTAGGGAGCTCACTATCTTCCAAACTTATTCTGCATCTGAGTGTGTCTGTTACAAAGTTCGCTCTCCACATTCAATCCCCCATCAGAGAGGTGTTCATACTGGGGACCCTGGAGCCACACTTCTGGAGTCCAAAGTCAGTCTCCCCGTTCTCCTGGCCCTGAGATCTTGTGTGTGACTTACCCTCTGCTTGCCTCAGTTTCCCCATTTGGAGCATGCGGATGCTAATGATATTTGAGGCTTATGTGGCAGGGTCTTTAAGATTCTTTGTATTAGCATGGAAGGCACGCAGAAGAATGTTTGGCACACGGTGAAGACTCGGGAGATGCCGGTTGTTATGGTTAATCCATGGTTTACTTTTCCACTTGTGAAAGTATAAAAGTTGAAGAATCATTAAAGCACATTAAAAGGAGATATGCCAGGGAGGGAGATAAATGAGCTGTTTGCATAAACACGAATTAAGAGAGTCACACTCGAGCGAGAATTGTTCCCTGTTGAGGACAGCAACCATCTGGAAGGAATTAGAGGGGGAGGGGCGGGTCATGGGCAGAGAACACTCAGGGACTGTTGGAAGGAGATAATTCACTCTGCTGTGCGTAAATGGTCCCAAAGGAAGGACATTGCTCTAGGCTTGGCCAGCACGAGATGGGGCCCCGAAAGTATTTGACCTCACAAACAGTGGTCTGATTGGTCTGTGTACCTAAGCTATCTAGGCCATTCCAATGAACAAGCACATCACCTTGAAAAGGCTGCTCCTGTAACAGAATTATCCTAATAACGCAGTGCCATGTTCTGTCTGTGGAATGAGCAATAAGAAAACCGTGATGCGTAGTGAAGTAAGGGTGTATTGAGACTGACTCTCTTAAACATCCATGCTGTAAGTATGAATTAGCATAATTTGGGGAGAGCCATTGACTATGATTTTATTGTTTGGTTGGTTTTGGCTTTTGAGACAGAGGGGAGGTTGGTCTCACTCTGTAGCCCAGGCTGGCCTATAATTTACTATGTAGCCTAGGCTGGCTTCAAGCTCATGGAAATCCTCCTGCCTCAGCCACCTTTGTATTTGTTGCGAGCCACCACATCTGGTTATGGGTTTTTTTTTAAGTCACAAAAATGTCTGTTTATTGTTATAAAAATCTTAAGTGAGAAAAAGAGAGAGAAAGAAAGGGAAAAAAAGAAACAAAAAGTCTACATTTATTTGCTGAGATAATAGTGTGTCCCCCAGAAACTCTTTGCAGTCAACAAAATTATAAGAGACTAAGAAGAAGATGATAAAAATTTTTGTGAAATAATTATAATTATAATATTAAATGGAAAACTGCAGAAATGGCATTGTAAAGCCTGGGTATGCAAATGATGGAGCTGGGAAAGGTAAGCAAACAGTGCTTTGAAGGAGGGTGTGGGCTTGGGGCGGAGTTTCTTTCTAATTTGGATTTGTATTCAGATTGGTTGTGCAATGATCAAGGACTCCCAGGGACTCCCTGGGAGGAGGAAAGGTAATTGTCAACTGTCCCTATGTGGGCACAGGCTTCGCTCCATCCCCTGGACAAAGAGAAAGGCCTAGAGCCTCCAGGTACCAAAGAAGGGCCAGATGGGCAGGGCCTGGGGCCTTCAGGGCTGTGGATGAAGTAGAAGGAGTTGCTTATCCCACCACCTGGTCTGTGGAAATGTGGCCTAAACCACCTGTGGCTTCAACCAAGGGGCTGGCACTCTTTCTCCCAGTCACTCCAGTCACAACATCAGAAGCAAAATCCTCACACCTCAGGGTGGCCTTCCCACTTCTGATGAACTGAGGTTTACCCGAGCTCTGGGGTGTCCTGAGCAGAGACTTAGGGGGAAGTGTTGGGATCTCTGTTCTCCACCTGGCCTGCCTCAGTTTCTCACTCCATGTGAGTGGGACATGCAGACACAGTGTCCTGCTGTGATCTCTTCAGCTCACAGTCTGTGGACTCCTGGCTGTGGCTGCTCATGGGTTCATCCCCCTGCAAGCTGCTTTTATATTGACAGCTCTTTAGTTCAGCTTCCGGAGGGTGGCAGTGGTGTGGGCCATGGGAACAAGAGTCAGGAAGCATGTCACTAATGGTCATTCCACCTCCTGGCCTCACTCTCTTCATCAGTAGAACAGGGAAATGTCCAGTTCACCAGAGACTGTGGGGATCCATTCAGTAGCTGAGCTCTGCAGAATCCAGAAGGGGCTGACCATGCCTGGCTTGGGCCACCTCACCAGAAGTCTCATGACCAAGATAAAGGAACTTCTGCCAGGTTCCATCTGTCCATACTTTCATTCATCCTTTAAGGTGTGATTGAGGAACTAGAGCAAGGGCAGATGGCAGCCAGCATGTCTGGAGGCTAAGCCTAGCCTTGAGAAAATGAATGAGGGAAGTGTGGATTTTAAGCAGAAAAGATCCTACATATTAAAGGGATGATGTGTTTCTTTGAAATTCTGAAGGGCCACCTTGGGAAATGTACGGGTTCTACATTCTACCAAAGGGAAAGATCCATGGATAAGAATGCAAAATATTCCAACTGTCAGAACTAACTGATAGTGGAGAGGCTGAGCGGACACTTGGCAGAGTGACTTTCATGGTTAGAGCAATGGGGGAAGTTGAAGCAGGCCTCCAAGGCTTCATTCACTCAACTCCACACCCCAGAACCTCGCCTAAAGCGACTTGCGTTTTCCAAAAGGGTCACTGTAGTATGAATTGTTGAAACACAAACAAAACATCACCACAGGTCACCACAAACGCTGTGTGATTCCAGGAACATTACAGATGGAGTACAGCAGCAGGTTATCATGTGGCCCAAGAACCCTCAGCACCCATTTCCCTCTTTCCCTCCCACAGCCAGAACTCTGTTCATGGTACTTGTGACGTCAGAATCAGAGACAGGAATCGAATCTTCACACTGCTCCTGATTCACAGTGCTGGCAATCTGAGCAGATGGGATCCAGCCAGCAGCTCTCACAGGGAGAAAACAGAGCAGAGCCAGTCAGTCCTTCCGGGACTCAGGTGTCAACCCCTCAGCTTGCTGCTCTGCTCAGGTGTCAGCCATGTTCCTGAGGCGCGTGATGTCTGTGCCTCTCTGCTTACTCCATGTGTATTTCCCTCATTCTGTGGCTGTGTGGGCTCAAGAACTTCTAGAAATGCTGAGCCAAGTTAGTTTCTGCTGGTTTCAACTTTGTATTCCTCCAAGGGAGTCTGGGTTGAGGTGGGGAGGTATCACAGAACAAACAAAAGCAATCTGTGTGCAGGCTGCTTCCCTTTTAGCACATGGAGTGCAAGCGTGTCTCTATAATAGAGAATATAAGGATGCCTAGCAACACCCCTCCTGCCTCCTATCCTTCCCAGTGCAGAGTCCTCACAGAGAAGTTGTACGCCTGTTTTCTTGTTTGACCAAGCTTTGCGCTAAGTTCCTGGACCTCCGGCTTTCGAGATTTCCAAAGCAGAATTATCTCATCCTTCCTGCCCTAGTCCCACCGTAGCCACTGGTTTCCTTTTCGGACTCCACCAAGCAGAGCAGTGGTCCCTAGATACCCCAGCACCCAGGAGACACCATGATGCTAGAATCTAGTGATGATGAGTTCTCCTCGGGATATTTCATAACCAGGGAAAAGACCTCTATCCGCAGAGAAATGTTGGGAGGGGCAAGGGTGGCTCGTTTTGCTGGGGACGAACGTAGGGAACCTACAAGGGTGGAAGGGGGCAGAGAAGGGGAAGGAACAGATCTGAGACTCCCCCCTGCCCAGAGGTGCTGTTGCTGCAGCAGAAGGAGATGGGACCTTGAACAGAGGAAGGCACGGAGCCAGCACTGTAGCTGCCAGCCTGGCTCTGCCTGTTGCCTGATAGGATTGCTTTAGGCAGCTCCAGAGAAGGCACAGAGGAAAGCCCAGTTCTGGGATAGCTCACCGGGGTAGGATTTGCTGTGCTACCCTGGGCCACATTAACAGGTCTAGCTGTAAAAAGAGGCAGGTGTAATGGGATTGGCTTAGTCTGTTTGGGCCACTATAATGAAATACCTTAAACTGGGTAATTTATGAGCAACAGAAATTTCTTGCCCATGGTTCTGGAGGCTGGAAGTCTAGGATCAAGGCCCCAGATGATTCAAGGCCTGGTGGCACCTCTTGTATGTCCTGCTATGGGGATAGGGTAGACAGTTTCATGCACAAGTCATAATCGTATTTGTGCTATCGAATTCAGCCCACATGACCTAGTCGCCTCCAAAAGGCCTCATCTCGTAATGTTATCACTGACAATTAGGTTATTAAGTTCCCTTAGGTGCATGGGGAGAACTTTAGATGATTGCTGGTACCTACTTCCTGAGGTGGAAGGGATCATAACACACATACACTTTTTCTCAGTGTGTGTGCACGTGTGCACATGCAACCAAGTTTAATTAGAGTTACTTACAGGAATGTAGTAAGAAGTATTTAGGGGAGCATGGCCAGCTAACCAGAGATCACATCACTGAAGAAAACATCTCCCTTCTCCAGCAGCCATTAACTGCCAATAGCTCTTCAAGGAGGATGGAGCCTCATGAACCCCTCTCTCCTCTAGGACAGAACGTTGATAGACCAATCTTGTGTGGGTTCTGTGAATTCATGAGGACAAAGGCCCTCCCAGACTTGGAAGACATGCTTGTACACTAACCCTTCCTCCTGCACTTACAATTCTTCCTACCTCCTCTTCCAGGATGTTCCCTGAGCTTTGGAGGGAATAACCAATATCTTAAGTTGAATTCCACAAAACCTATCCAATCCATATCCAACATCTATCCAATGGAAAAAAAAAAACCAGCCATTTCCTATGGATCAACTAACACATGATGTGTGTATTTGTGCAGCAGAGCACAAACTAGGCTCCAACTTAGAGTGACTAGGAATCTTTTAAGGTTCCAAAGCCCACGTCCTGCCCAGTGTCAGCAATATCTGCAGGTGATTGTAGTGGCAGGTAGGTTTGGGGACCACTGTTAGCACGCAAGATCGACTGAGGCACTCAGTATCAGCCATCCCTCCCTTTCATCCATCTTTTACTGAGCACATACTGTATGCCATAGGTTTGCCTGTTGCTATCTGGACCTCCCTGCCCAACCCCTTCTCCCTTCTCACCTCCTCCACAGTGTCCAGGCCTCGCAGCTCCCCAGATGACTTGAAGGCTCTGACTCGGAGTGTGAACCAGCTGAATGAGAGCTTCCGGGACATGCAGCTGCGGCTGCTGCAGCCCCCACTGCAGGCGGACCTGACAGAACAGGTGTGGAAGGTTCAGGATGCGTTGCAGAACCAGACAGACTCACTGCTGGCCCTGGCAGGCTTGGTGCAGCGGCTGGAGGGTACGCTGTGGGGGCTGCACGCGCAGGCGGCACAGACAGAGCAGGCGGTGGCCCTGCTGCGTGACCGTACTGGACAGCAAAGTGACTCCGCACAGCTGGAACTCTACCAGCTGCAGGTGGAGAGCAATCACAGCCAGCTCCTGCTGCAGCAGCATAAGGGCCTGCTGGATGGGCTGGCGCATAGGGTGGACGTCCTGAGTGAGGAGCTGGCTGATGTGGGCGGCGCACTGCGTGGCCTCAACCACAGCCTGTCCTATGACGTGGCCCTGCACAGCACTCGGCTGCAGGACCTGCAGGTGCTGGTGAGCAATGCCAGCGCAGATACACGCCGCATGAGGCTGGTGCACATGGACATGGAGATGCAACTTAAGCAGGAGTTGGCCATGCTCAACGTGGTGACCGAGGACCTGCGTCTCAAGGACTGGGAACACTCCATTGCCCTGAGGAACATCACCCTTGCCAAAGGTACTTGAGTGACCCAATCCAGTCCATAGTGCCTCTTGCTGGTCCTTCCTGCTCAGACCTCCCCCTGCAAAGCTCATCCCAAGGACCCATCCCAGAGTGATAGATAGTTTAAGCTCACATCTTCACCTTTAAGTCTTACACTGTATGACCCTGGAATGTTCTGCCCAAATGAGTGGAGCTCCAAGGACTGGAGAATTCCAAACTTGAACCTGGCCTACTAGGCCATTAGAAAAATATGTTTGTCCAGGTAGAGAACATTTGATTCATTTCCTGAATACAACTTGCATGTACTGGCACATGCCTGTAAGCCAGCATTCAGGAGAGGGAGGTGGAAAGATCAACAGATGGAGGCCAGGCTGGTCTATACAAGAAGACCCTGTGTATGAATGAATGAAGTTATTAATGAATGGGTTATTACTGCTCTGATGAAACACCATGACCAAAAGCAGATTGGAGAAGGAGTTTATTTGGCTTATACTTCCACATCATAGTCCATTATTGAAGGAAGTCAGGGGGAGGAACTTAAACAGGGCAGGAACCTGGAGGCAGGAGCTGATGCAGAGGCCATGGAGAAGTACTGCTTATTAGCTTGCTCTCTGGCTTGCTTAGCCTGTTTTCTTATAGAGCCCAAAACCACCAGCACTGGGCTTGCACCACCCACAAGCCCTACAGGCTTGCCCGATCTTCTGGAGGAATTTTTCTCCATGGAGACTCCCTTCTCTCCTATGATTCTATGTCAGACTGACAAGACTAGCCAGCCCACCCAACAACTGTTAGCCCAGAGACCCAACTCTACTCTCTTCTGATAACCCAGCCCCTCCCCTGTCAGGGCTGTGCAATTCATAAAATCCTGATTGGTCTGGCAGTCCGCACTGCTGAAACTGTTCTTTTTAGTGTGCCTGCTGCATGTTGGTGTACCAAGGGCATGCCACACAGCATCTCTCAAGAGCAGCACCTCTCTGGGGATGTGTCACTGTCCCCTTGTGTGTTGACATGGGCACCGAGACCCAGGAAGCTTAAATAGCCTGCACAGGTTACAGGGTGGGGTGGGAGTACAGCCAGGTTTGGGAGCCCAAGCTTCTGTGAGTCCTGGTATGCTCTCTGGAGTAAACCCTTCGGTTCTGTCTGCCTTCCACTTGCACACAGAGGTAGATAGAACCACCTGCATCTCTCCAGTTCACTTTCAGCCCTGTGTCCTGTCTTCATCATGCTATAGTCCTTCCTCTGAGCTGCCACAGTGACCAGAGGAGGCGATAATTACCCTGGGGGCCTTCGGTGGCGCATATCCAGAGTGTGCTTGTATGTGTCCATGCTTTTTATACTACTGTTGGAGTGGCCTCCCTGTCATAGTTCTAATTCCTCTCTAATTCATTGCTCTCTAAACACACATGTACACATTCATGCACACACTTATGCATACATGCCTATACAGACATTTATAGACACATAAATATACCTGAATGTATAGCTCACGTGCACAGACACATTCACAAACACAGGTACCTGCATACATAACTCACATGTGTTTATACATACATACATACTTACATATATATATATATATATATATATATATACACAAACAACTGCATACGTAACTCACATGTACATACATAGGTATATACATGCACAAGCACACATGTAGACACCTCCATGCATAATTCAGGAGCATACACACATTCATATGCACAGATACCTGCATACAATTCACATGGATATGTACACATATGAACAGACATATATATGAATGTATAATTCATAGGTACACACATATGCACATATACACAGACACCTACATGCATAACTCACATGTATGCACACATGCAGACAGACACCTATACAACACTTTGCTCTCTTCTGGCTCAGAATCCACAAATACTCAAGTGCATGTCTTTTTCAAAGATGAGGGCGTTTACATTGTCCTCGGGCTTGCCCCAAATGGTTTTCATTCTCTTACTTTGCTGTGTGGTTTTCTGTGGGTTTTGACTCCAGTTCATCTTTCGGGGACATTCAGCAGACCATTGTTTTGTTTTTCTGCTTTGGATTTTTCAGCATCAATGAGGTCTGTCAAAATCTGTCTGTGGGATTTAGAGGCACAGAGAACGTAGGTTATCAGAGAGGGAGGTATCCCTGGAGGAGGAAGGAAAATCAGAGAGGGGAGACATGCCAGAAGTCACTGGGACAGCAAGCCTTGAGGTGGGCCACCCAGCCGTACGCAGATGGCTAAAATGCAAGCCTTCTAAAATTCTTTGGGATGGGACTAGGCCTCTAAAATCATCTGGTCTAATCCTCCTGTATCATAGTGGAGAGGCACAGGGTCCCGAGAGGGGAAGTGACTTATCCAAGTCAAAGGTCAAGCCAGATGTAGAAAGCACACCTCTTGATTAAAGCGAACAAGTTTTCAAAGCAGCTTCATCTGGCAGCTGCTTTGTTTTTGACAGAAAACACCATCTAGTGGATGGAGGAGGGAGTCCTCCTCAGAGTGTGGTGCTAAGGAGTGGGGGCTGGGCTCTAGGTCTGCCAAGGGGACTCTGGCTTCCAGTTAATAGAAGTGGACCATTACTGTAAATGGAGCCACTTGTGAAACAAGTGTGTCTGATATAGGAGGATTGGGGTAGGTGTAAAGGTCCTGGGTGGGTTATATGACCCTCTGTCCTCACACCCTCTTCAAAGTGGATGCAGGATACTCTGAGAAGGTGAGTAGATGGATGCATCCTGTCCCCTTTCCTTTGCCCTTGGGGGTCTCTCCAGCAGGGATGCCCCTGGACCTCGTGGACATGCTGTTCTTCTGGCTGTGGAATGGAGCTGGCAGTCTCTGCCCTGTCCTTTTCTTAGTTCAGGATGTTTTGGATGAGGAAGGAGACACCCTGCTCTCATGTTGTAGAAAGAGTAGATGCCCAGAGCCCTGTAGTTTTGGAAACTGAAGCAGAGCAGTCAGTGGCCGGGCCCATGTGGGCTCAGATAGCAGACAGACCTTGTCCCAACCCCCTCCACACTGTGCTCTATCTCAGAAAATGAAAAGACACAAGATTGTAAAAATCTGAGAAGTAAAAAGGCTCACGTGGGCAAGGCTGGCCATAACTGAGGCTGTAACCACATATACTGCCCAGAAGTCACCTCAGAATGCCAGCTGTGGGTTGGCACAGTTGTAGAAGGCTCAGTTCTTGGAGCCCAGGGTCCCTGGCAGGGAGAGATGAAGAGTGTCATGGGGTGAAGTGTATGGGGTGGGTGAAATCTAGCAACAGGGATTTGTGCTAGGTTTCCTTTGCTGCAGAGTTTGACCTGAAGGGGAGACTTCTAGATTCGGGATGGGGATGGGGTACAGGGAGGGGGTGATGGAACTCATTTGAATCTTATCCCTGCCTTTCATGAATGGTGTAATTCTTGATAAACACAAGTTTCACATCTTGACCCTGTTATCTGAAAAATTGGAATAAAAAATAAGATGATGCCTAACAACTCCAGCTTTCCTTAAATGCTTTATGTAACCCGTGAATTTAAAAGATGTTGACCATTTTCCTTGCTCTTGTACCATTGTGTTGTTAATAGCTGTCAGCTTTGGTTAAGGTCTGAGGACAGTGCCAACTTTCGGAATGTATCAGTACATCTCGATCTTGGCAGCTGGGTTGTTTTGTATGTATTAACACCCTGTGACCTCAGATACTCATTTATTTGTCGAATATTGATTGTGCAAGACACTGGTCTGCTGTGAGCCTCCATGTTTTGGTTTCCTGGGAGAACACCACAGACTGGGGCTAAAAATAGCAGTTTATTGTCTAGAGGTTGCAAGCCTTTAACCAAGGCATCCATAGGGTCTCATCACTCTGAAACTCAGAGGGAGGGAGGGTCCTTCCTGTGTCTTCGGAACTTCTGGTGGCCGGGGCAGTCTTGGTCTTCAGATGCCTCCTTCCCATCTCTGTTTCCATTGTCCTGTGTCTCTGTCTATTTGCAGGACTCTGGTCACAAGATTAGGGTCCATCCCACTCCAGTATGACCTTAACTAGTCACATCTTGTAGAAACCCAATGTCCCAAAAAGGTGAGGAGGTTCTGGGGATGAATGAGTTGGGGCAATACTCAGCCGGTAGAGCAAGAGGTGAGTGCTTGCAGCCTGGGTTCCCACAGCAGGGCCAGGTATACAGGATGCTGTTGGGAAGTAGAAAAGAAAAAGAAAAAAAGAACACAAGGCAAGCAGGGCAAGGCTGTGTGAGGGCTGTATCAAAATGCCCCAGGTCTGCTTCTCCAGCTTATGCCTGTACCAGCAAGAACCCTGGGACCGAGAAAGGTCACCAACCAAGTGACAAGAAGCATCCCCAGCTTGTACACATATGAAGTTGACAGGGGGGACTTCTAGGCTCACCAGCCTGGGAACAGCCGGTGCCAGAATGAATGGCAGGAAGGTGGGAAGGGTAGGATGTCTGGCCTCATGGGTGTGGCAGAAAGGCTAAGTGCCGAACAGACCTGGACTGAAAGCATGGCTCCTTCACCAGCTGGCTGCCTGTGTGGCCTCAGACAAGAAACTTCAGCACATGGCAGAGGGATGGAGACTGAATTCAGTCACGTATGCTTGCATCTCAGCCACACTGCAGCCTCTCCTGAAAGGAAGCCCCACTCACAAGCAATTAGAGACCTATCCTCCACCCAGGTGCCCAGCTGGAAACCCCGAGCTTAGCTTGGCCTTCTCCACCGCTTCCCCAGGGAGAGCCAAAAGTTGTCCCACTCTCTGAACAGCCTGGCTGTCCTCCATGTCTCTGACGGCCGCTTTCCTAACCCAGGGCTCTTCCACCTGAGTGGACCACAGCCTCTGCCTCCCTGTCTCTCACCTTCCTCCTGTCCTTCCCTCTCTCACACACAGCCCACCCATCTTCCTCTTGTGCAGACCTGATGGGGCTCTTCCACCAGACCCCTTCCAAGGCTTCTAGTACTCCCCTGTCAGGGTCAAGTCCAGCACCTGGGCTCCCTATACCCCCACTTTCCCAGACCACTGAGCCTCTCCTGCTAGTTCCACCAGGGCTTACGCAGCTGCGTCTTTGCCGTAAGCTCCTGTAGGGACTGCTTCCTCTGCACAGAACTCTCCACTCTGTCTTGGTCAGCTCTGACCACTGAAATGGAGGCTGGGGGACTTAGACCACGGGCATTTCTTTCTTTTCAGTTCTGAAAGCTAGAAGACTGAATTCGGGGTACTCGCATAGTTGGGTTCAGTGGAGGGCTTCCTTTCCTGGTGTATATATGACTACTTGTTTATTGTATTCCAGCAGCATGGGGGCAGGAATGAAGGGAGAGGAAGGGCATACATGAGTGCTAGTGCCAAGCTCAATGGTGTCCCCTAACCCCAGACAGGAGATGGGAGCTTGTGATATCGCCCAGGCTGCCCCTAAGCTCACCATCCTTCTACCTCTGCCTCCTGAGTAAGTGCTAGGGCTACAGGTGTGCACTACCAGAACTGACCTTCCTCACTTTATAAAGCCACTAATCCCATTGAGGAGGGCCCCATCCTCATGACCTCATATAAACCCAGTCCCCTCCTATAGCCCCACCTTTCCAAGCCATAACCTTGAGGGTAAGAATTTCAACATATGGATTTGAGAGAGGCAGTAATAGCCCCAAATACCCTTCACCCTTCCTAGCTAGCACCTATTTCTTCTTGAGATTTCATGGAGCCTCCCCCGGTGCCCCCCAAAGCTGAGTAGCTGGCATCTATGTGCTTCCAAAGAAGAATTCTGGCTCTTCCTCTCATCACAGGCTTTCTAGCCCCCTAATCTTCTTGTTGTCATTTTTCAGGGCCACCAGGACCCAAAGGTGACCAGGGCAATGAAGGGAAGGAGGGAAAGCCAGGTACTCCTGGATTCCCTGGACTTCGAGGTAATGGGGTACCCTGCGTGGGGCTGGGGGAGTGTTTCAAGTCCACCCCTGACCCTCTCTTTCTCGGGATGAGAGACTTGCATTGTTCTTCCACTGGATAACTAAGAGGTTGTCAATCTAACTATAGAACAGGCCACATGCTTTTCCCCTAAGAAGTACCAGGATCTTAAGGGAAGAACGTACAAGGGTCCCCAGGTCCCCAAGGCACTGCCCGCATAAAAATCAGGGTTCACATGGCCAGGACCTTCGAGTGAAGGTGATCCATGATGCTAGGGGCCTGACATTCCCCTGCCCTATCTCATTTCCTGATGTCTGATTCCCCATGGCTGGTGGGGGGTGGGATTTAGGACCTTCTAGAAAGATTATATTCTTCTTCGGCTCATAGTCTTAGAAGTTTCTTATCAGGGACCCTGTCAAACATGGGAGTCTGCCCATTCCTGAGTCTGTGCTGCGTGCAACATTCCTCGGAGTGAAGAGCCTTCCAAATGATGCAGGGAGAAGAAGCCTCGTGGGGAAGGTTCTGGTTGTTTCTTTTAGGAATCATTCCTGCCCAGTCTCTAGGTACATTACAGACAATAGAGAGAAGATGGGCAGGGCAGGGCAGGGCAGGGGAGATCTCCAGCCTGACCTCCATTCTGTCCTCAGCTCCATGGCTGAGGATGCCCTGAGGCTCTCAGGACCGTGGAGTCACTTTTCCTGCCTCATGAATCATAGGGTGGGGAGCTTTGGGCACATCTGAGCTTGGGCTCAGAGATCAGTTGCTACAGGACTCTTAGACTCTGGGAAAAGATGCATCATGTCAAGAAGGGAATGAAGACATTCCATCAGTTTCTTTGACGTCCTCACACCCTTGGGAGGCCACTGTCCTCCCCCAGTCATTTGATATTAGCCCAGGGGTAGTAACTGGGAGATAGGTTTCTTGCGCTGTGGAAAAAAAGCCCAATGAAAACCAGCTTGTTCTCCAAGCAGGAAAGAACAATTAGGCAGTTGATTAAGAGAGCTGTGTTCTGCAGCGATGACTAGACTTGGGTCAGGACTCTTGGGGGCCTTGGGCTCTTGCCCCATAAAATTGTTTGTTGATTCTGGCTCACCATGGTGCATTCAGTGCAGGCTGTGGCCACGGGGTCTGATGGCCAAGAACCTGGAGCACGAGGCCTAACAGGATAGCAGGCTATGCACCCATTGATTGGTGTTGGGGACGTCCTCATAGTTTGGGCTCTTTGTTTGTGAAAAGAAAGGGGGTGTTTTGTTTTTCTTTAAATAGATTGAGGCATTATCTCACCCTCCTCTCACCCATTAATGCTGTCCCCATAGCATCCCCTCCCTAAGGACCAATGAACCTCTTAGCCTATACCTGGCACACAGAAAATAATCCAAAAGATGTTTTCGGGAATTTAGAAGTCCAGCATGCTTATTGGTATCTGAACGGGACTGGCTACCCACTCAGTACCATCCACTCACAACACTACTAGGCCTTTCAAGGATGAAGGGCCAGGGAAGGGTGATAAAGGTGCACATGGGGATGCTCTGAGTTGACCTGCAGGATGCCAAGTGAGAGGAAGCAAAGGCTACGGAAGACCAAGTTCACATTCATCACTAATCTAGACAGTGGCATCTAAGGGACCTTTCAGTTCTGAGTCTGCAGCTCCACCCTTGTCTCTTCTCACCCCAGGTCTGCCCGGAGAGAGAGGTACCCCAGGACTGCCTGGTCCCAAGGGTGATGATGGGAAACTAGGGGCCACAGGCCCCATGGGCATGCGTGGATTCAAAGGTAATACTGAAGTTTGCCACACCCTGGAGCCTCACATACCTTCAGTCCTTGAGCAGCCTAGGAGTGCTGGAGTGGGTGGACCAGGAGTCACACTCAGCCTCTGCCATCTAACAGAGCACTCCCTCCCTCCCTCCCTCCCTCCCTCCCTCCCTCCCTCCCTCTCTCCCTTCCTAGGCCCCCCTCCCTCCATCCCTCCCCCACCCCGTGTGTATGTGTGTGTGTGTGTGTGTGTGTGTGAGTGTACGTGCGTGCGCACATGCGCGCGCATATAGGTTTCAGCCCAGAGATAGAAGCAAAGGAGGCTAGTGAGCAGTCTCTTAGAACAAAACTAGGCTGCAAGTCCATATCACCCCTCCTCACTAGTCATACCTGACTCCTCTCCTCTGCAAAATTCTTCATGTTTCCCCCAGTGGTTACAACTTTATTTCATGTCTCAGGTTTACTTTGCCAACACTATTCCTTCTGATGTTTTTGTTTTCTTCTTTCTGTGGCTAGTCCCCTTGCTCATTTTTGGGGGAACCTACTTCAGAGTCAGTCTCCTATGGCACCTTTTTCATTCAGGATTGCCAGATTGGCCAGGTGTGTCAATGCACACCTTAAATCCCAGAACTTGGCAAGTAGAGGCCGGTGGATCTCTGTGATCCCAAGCCCACCCTGATCTACATAGTGAGCTCCACCAGGACAGCCAGAACTACATAGAGAGAACATGTGTGTGTGTGTGTGTGTGTGTGTGTGTGTGTGTGTGTGTGTGTATATATATGTGTGTGTGTGTGTGTGTGTATGTGTGTGTGTATGTATGTATGTATATGTACATATACATCTCAATACACCTCCCCTCATCACTACAGAAGACAAGGAAACCTGATGTTCTTTGCACAGGCTGCCCACATTTCACTCACTATCAGGATACTAGAAAAAGGACTATTCATCATCCCCACCCTGCATCTGGGAGGTCTCCTCTCTTGATCATTGGAAAAGCATATTCTACTCTCTGGTGATAAAAAGAACTGAGGTTTTTCTTTTGTGATCCTAATTTGAAAACATGTAACTTTTAAAGGTGATATAAAGATAGTCCATGGTTGTTGAAAGACAACTAGATAGTACAGACATGTAGGAAGGGTCCAGTAAATAGGAAGTCCTGTTTCTTCTTTGGCCCCTTTGACTCTTACTCTTCAGAATAACCACTGTGAGTACTTTGGAGCACACGCTGCTGGATGTTTCCCTAAATGTGTTCAACCATGTATGTGGTTGGTTTTGTTTTGTTTTATTTTGTTTCAAACCTCTTTGGATCACAGTAAATACTCTCACCTGGCGTTTTCTGACTGGCTTTCTTCACCCACAGTGTGTAGTGGGCTTTTGACTTGCAGATGTATGTCTGGAAAACCTTAAAATAGAACCCCCCTTGCCTTTGTATTGCCCACTGAACAGTGCCAGGATGTTCTCTTTCTTTAAAGAGTGAGGAGGAAGCTGGGGAAAGCTCTGATCTTTTAATGCAACCCTGGAAAGGAACTTACAAGTCCTTGGAAACTCTGCTTCATGGTTTTGTTTTTTTTTTTTTTTTTGGTTTTTCGAGACAGGGTTTCTCTGTGTAGCTTTGCGCCTTTCCTGGAACTCACTTGGTAGCCCAGGCTGGCCTCGAACTCACAGAGATCCGCCTGCCTCTGCCTCCCGAGTGCTGGGATTAAAGGCGTGCGCCACCAACGCCCGGCTCTGCTTCATGTTTTACAGTCTCCCCTACCAGAAAACCCAGCCTGACGTATAACCTGTCTCCATAGACAGCTGGAACTCAGTCCCCTTCCTCACTGTGGCTGTGTGAATGAACTTGGGTGTGAATTTCTCCACCTTTGACTGACTTTGCTTCATCGCCCGCCTGCCCCATTCCAGGCATCCCTTGATGTTGTGTGGTTTTCTTGTACTTCCACTAAGTAGGCTTTCTCACTCCTTCCCAGCCTGACCAGAGCAGATGTCATCATTATCTTCCCCACAGTGCCCTCTGGTGGCTGCTGGATGCTGCCTGAGGGTTTCCCTGGCCACGGGTTAGCAAATCCAAAGATAATGTCTTATTAACAAATGGGGTTTGTTTCCAATCCTAATGCCTGTTTTCCTTCTGTTGCAGGTGAGCGAGGCCCGAAAGGAGAGAAAGGAGAGAGAGGAGAGATGTACGGTAAGGAACTTCTGCTGGGTTACTGAGTGTTGTGGGGATATAGTGGAGCCCTGCAAGGTCAGGGGCCAGCGCTGGGGCCTTGAACATCAAAGAGCTTCCCTTTTCCCCTTTTCCTTTTTCTTCTAGCCCCCACTGGCCCAGCAATAGGGATCCACAAACCCTAAGGGGGTTGGCCTGGGGTTGTTGGATGGATCTAGAGGTTCCCTCCCAGCAGCATCACTAGCTGCCCGTGTACATTCTTTGGGCTTCCATTTAGTCATCTATAAAGTGGAGAGAATAAGAGTCCTGACCTCTTAGGGCTATGCTGAGAACTGACCAAGTTGGTCCATGTATGACAGAGTCTGGATGGCTAATTCAGGGCTCATGAAGTAGTAGCCATTAACATTCCATGTCATACACCCACTCAGACATACTTCCTAAAATCACTGGAGATATTTGACAAAACTCAGCTTCAGACTTTGCAGAAGCAGCTCATGCAATGCTCAGGGAAGGGTGCAGAGGCTAAGTGGAGCACCTTACGTCTTCTTCTTTGCTACTTCTGGGGCCATGAGGCTAGAGACATTCCCTGGCAAACCATGTCGTTTTATGTGGGAATGGGCACCTCTGATGAAACCCTTCCTGTCATAGTTGCAAGCTGGCTGCTCTAGCTGGACCACATTTCTATGAGATGTATTTCCCCCCAGTGTGCTACATGTAGACTCCAGAGAGATTGTCGGGGAAGAACGCATAGACCCTTCCAGCCAAGTTCCAAACAAAAACAGAACATCCAGCACATGGTGCTATTGGCTCTGAGTCTATATTCAGGAGGACATGGGTGAATTAGCAGGTCTGTGGGCACCTGTGTTCTGGGTGTTGCTCTCGGGAATGTGGCCTGGGTACAGGTGCTGGGGAAGTACAATCTGGCACATTACTGAGGACCTCCTCCAAAGGACAGGGTGGCAAATGTGGTCTTTAGGGTACTGCCTACTCCTGCGCATAGTATCAAGCCTTTGTGGCAGAACGCTGCCGAGGTGGCTGAGAAGGACTGGAGTGTGGCATTTAGTTCTGAGAAATAAACAGCTTGTGTGGGGTTGGGCAGGAAGGGAGGAACTGTGTGGAAAGATGACCTTTGAGAGTGAGATCAGAAAGGCTGCCCGCATACCAGAGGGGTCTCACCAGGAACTGTCTGCCGACTGTTCTCTTAGCTGACTTGAGAACCCAAACAGGAGGTCACAGCCAGTAAAGTGAGCATGGTCACTACCTCCCTGGACAGAGCTGGTTGGGCTCTGAGGCTGAGGTGGTGGAAGATAAAGCTGAATGGTGTGAGGCTCCCAGCTAGAGGCTGGGGAAGAGCGCCCGTCCACTTGACCTTATAGTCTATGGACTGCCCAGCCAGGGACTGACATCAGCTCTGGATGTGTTTCCCAGGGGAGGGAACGTTTCTTTCCTGTCTTGAGAAGACTACACCCAGACTGGAGCCCAGGGCTCACACAGAAAGCAGACACAACTGGTACAAAACTCTTAGCTTCTCCTCAGGGACCCCAGAAATGGTCTCCTTGTGCTTTGGAATTAGAAGGTGAGGGGCCTTGGCAGACTGGAAGCTATTCACAGCGTGAGGAAGGGCACAGGCAGGACTTCTAGAACCATGGATCGGAAAGCTATCATTTTCCTTCCCCACTGCCAGAGGCCCAGAACTGAACGCTGGGGCCCTGGCTCCCTGAATCTGGAATGAAAAGTCAGGCCACAGTCTTGGGCCAGTGGAGTCTTGGATGGTAGGGCTGGGCTCTCCAAAGTTCCTAGTGAGTCCCTCCTCCCTCGTAGCTCTAGATGCCGATAAAAGGCCCAGGCTGATGGGACCTTTGCTTCAGTTCCGAACTGAGGTCTGAGTCTGCAATGCAGCAGGGTTGCCTTCCCACAGCCTCAGCTTTAGGCCAAGCCAAGTCATATGCAGACGCCTGCTGTCTTTCTTCAGCCCTCCTGTCCCCGAGGTATTAGTTATATCCCTGAGACCCAAGCTCTGAGAAGAGGCCCACAGCTCATCTTTCCGAAAAGTGTGGAAATTGTGACGGACACAGTGCCTACTACTGGGACTTTCTTAGTCATGCCCTTGGCCGTGGGCAGACCCACTGTGGGATCTATGGGGTCCGAAGTGTGAGTTCCCAGTACCAGAGAGTCTCAAAGCCCTGAGCTAGTGGTGCAGGGCCAGCTCATCAGACTGAGTTCTGGCAACTAGTGCCTTTGCCAGAGGCTTGAAACCTTTACCAAATACCTCAGGTTCACCTGCATTGCAAATGCCCAAGGTTGCTACAGGGGGGTGTTACCATAGTAACAGTGTTCATGACAGCATCAAGATGGACATCTCTCACTGGCTAGTGGATAGTGTGTGGTATTAGAGAAAGTTCCTGGGAACCATGTTTAAAGGCAGTGTTAGGATGCTTTTCAGAACAAAAAATCTTGCCAGTGTTTACCCGTGTTAAAACTGGAGTCCTGGGACTTGAGGGTTTGGATAGATTTCAGATCTCTTCCTGTCCCATTCCCAGCTCCGCCCCTGCAGGTCATTGAACAGAGACCAAGAACAGAGAAGTGGAGGGACTCCAAGGTTACCCACATAGATGATGGCTGTGTTGGGTCTAGAATCCAGATTGCTGGGTGTTTTTCTTGATGAGAAGTAAAGAATTTTATTTTTCCCTTCAGGCCTTAGACATCAATCATCCCATTAAATATTTGGCCTTTGGAGATTTGGCCGGGGGGAGAAAACAGGATCCATACACACATTCCAAGGAAGACAGATGTTTGTTTTACCTTGGTATATGATCTGTTTGCAAGATAAATGTACATGTATATAGGTGAAGTTTTGTTTAAATCCTGGGGCATGAGTTTTAAGCAGTATATAAGCTCAGATTGCTTAAAAATGTTTTTTTTTTTAGTTTGATTTCACATGGGGGAAAATGTGCAGCTGAATGCGGAGTGATTTCCGAGGTGATATCAGTCGATAGTTATCATTGGAAATTCAGAAAACTGGGAAAATGCTTAATATTTTGTGTGTGTTTTGTTGTTTTAGTAAGGGAGTTCTGAGTCCCAGGGGACCCTCCGAGAGAGAGAGAGAGAGAGAGAGAGAGAGAGAGAGAGAGAGACGCACGCATGCACGCACGCATGCACATGTATGCAACAGCAATGTTGAGCTCAAAATAAATGGACAAGGGCTAGGGGATGGCTCAGTGACTAAGAGGCTGAATGTGGCTGTGTATACCTGTAACCCCAATGCTATGGGGGTGGAGACAGGAGGATCCTCTATGCATATGTGGGTATGCACACATATACATACCCCACACACAGATTGAATGAGGGATCAAAGGAGGGAGATTCCAGATAATTTTCCAATGGCTGCTGAGATGTTGCTACCTCTATTTAAAATAAGGAAGGGGAAGGGACTCCTTGAAGTGTGTAGATTGCTGTCCTCCCATACCTGGGCCTTGGAGAATTTGGTTAGAATAATGTCACACCAAAAGCTATCCTTAGCTCAGGCCTGAAGAGATGAGGCTGTTGCTTCCACAGTGAACAAAGAATAGTGCTTTGTTAACCATGCATATAACCTAAAATCCTTTTGTAACTCGAACGTCTCAGCAACAATGTGATTTAAGGGGAAACCGTGGTTCTAAGAAAAATGGCATAACACTGCTAACATCTGCTCTTCCTGGTAGGCAGGAGAGAGATTCTGGAAGCATCAATTTCTTAGTTTTCACAGTTATCTATGAAAGTCACAGTTATACCCATGGTAGGGAGAACGAGGGACTAGAAGTTGAGAGGAAACTGCCCAATGGTCACTGGCATTCTTCGTAAGAGAAGTCCAGGACATGAGTAAGGCCTGTCTGGTCTTGAGTCCACACACCACTCCTTCTGCTACCATCGTTGACTCAGCTCAGGTCTTCCTGGGCCGTGATGTCCATCCTGAGTAGTTTGGGTGGAAGGTGCTAATTCCTTCCTCAGCAATTCTCAGTTACTTTTAAGGAATATGCTGTTTGGTCTGCACTTTGCCAGGCTAAGACTGTCCTTACCTGTCTCTGTGGCTCTGAGCAGGGTTCAGACTTGTGCAGGACAGGCTCTGGGTCTGCCAATCAAGCCCTCTGCCTCATGCCCTTGACATGCTTCCTGATGATGGAGGTTGACTGATACCTTAGATGCAGAGGCATCTGCATTTATCTTTGGTGTTTACTTACTCATTCATGCCAGGTAGTTATTCACCAATTCATTCATTCTCCTTGTTCTTCTGGTGTCCGGTATCGGCTTGACAAAAGCAATGTGGAAATGGAAAAGGAACACACACACACACACACACACACACACACACACACTCACATCTAACAACTGAAAATGTATAGGGATAACACATTTCACTCAGGAAAATTGGCTTGAAGCAAAATCCAAGGTGCCAGAGAGAAATAACAAGGAAGTGGTGAATGGGGCGTGTGGAGATCCAGACGGAACAGAGCAGAGCTGGCTCCAGAGCAGGCAGGGAGCGGGACACAGGCTCCAGGACAGAACTGACCTGGAAAAAGAGGGGATTCTCGGGGAGTGGGAACTGGCCTCCCTTTCCTCTGTCAGAATGAGCAGGTAGGTATGTGGATGGAAGGAAAGCGTGGGTGAAGAGAATACATGTGAGTGAAGAGATGCCCATTCCTTTGGAAAACGTCTGTGGAGTGTTCACACCAGGAACTTCCATCTAGCAGGGGGAGTGGGACTTGTTAACAGTTACAGGTGACCTTCAGGAGAGCTACGGTAGAAGTAGGGACAGGGTCAGAGAGTTCTGACCCAAAAGCTAAGGGGAAAGTTGAGGTCCAGGAGGTACTTGTGGAGAGCGATGGCATTCCAGACGAGGGAACTGTACGGGAAACTGTACTCCTGTAACTGGGCTGAGCGAGAGTCTACGGTGTTAGAAACAAAATCCGAGCTTAGGAGACAAGCGAGAATCCCCCAGCCCAGCACTTTGCAGTGGTCAGGAGGTTAGCCTTGACCCTCTCTCTGACTTTGGGAAGCCGCCAGCAGGGTGTAAGTAGAGCACTTGGGAGGGGACTGGGGGAAGAGCCAATCAGAGGCTCTGTCATCCCTGATGGCCCTCCTCCTTCCCAGCACCTGAGGCATGCCGGGTGGGCCCTTCCTCCCCTGGAAACAGTCCGCCCTGTGAGTGAGTACAGGTTCCTCCTCTGCTCCAGCTCCTGCTTGGGTCTGAGGTGCTCCATCTTTAACAAGGTCTTCTTCAGAAACATCACCCCAAACAAAGACAAGACCCAAACTCCACGGAACTCTAAACAAACAGTGTGAACCGTGGGGCAGCTCAGAGGAAAACCCTTGTTCCTTCTGAGCTCCTTCACATGCTATGACTCAAGGGGGGCTTTCCCCGTACCACAAGTTTCCTGGCACCAGCCAGGTGTCCTGCTTTATCTGCCTGGAGTTAGTATGGACTCCATAGGTTCGGTGCTCAGTCTCACAGGGTCCCCGCTTTAGAGCCGGTTGCTGAAACTGGTGCTTCCCACGACCTCCTTGAGTTCAGTCATTTGCTAAAATGTCTCCCAGAGCCGGCACCTCCTCCTGTTTCCTCCCTTATAAAGGATATTCTCGCCATCCCTGGTCAGCTGAAGAGAGGCAGGAATGGGGTCCTGTGCCCGAGCAAGGAACAAACACTGATGCCCTCGCTAAAAGAAGTGAAGTCCCCTTGGGAACGCAGCAGTGCCGAGGTCGTTAACAGACTGCTAATAGCTGTATTCTAAACACATCTAAGTGAATACAGGAGTCAAGGGCCAGTGCCCGAGAAGGGCAGCTAGTTAGGAAACAGTAAACAAAAGAGTGTTTGGCATTTGTACTGAGCAAGAGTTAGCAGCCAGAGGAATAGTCAGGATTTGGGAGAGCTGGCTGCTTGGAACAGCTTTTCTTGTAGGGGTATTCATGCTTGCTAGTCAAGCCAACCAGTTTACTGTTCTGGGTCCAGCATGTTGCTAGCTCATCCCCATGGCTCTATGCGCGTCAGTCTTTCTGCCCAGGATCTGGAGGCAGTTCTCTTAGGGCTCAGATGTCCACTCTCTGGGATTTGCCCCTCAAGACAACTCTTAGCAATCCAAATCTCAGGCAGAAGGTGAGCAAACAATGCCTTGATGGTGCTGGAGAGAGGGGTCAGCAGTTAAGCAAATTTGCGGCTCTTCCAGAGGACCCAGGTTTGACTCCCAGCACCCACATGGGGTGGCTCACAATGCCTGTAACTCCAGCTCCAGCAGATCCAACACTCTCTTCTGGTCTACACACACACACACACACACACACACACACACACACACACACCATACACATTAAAAAAAACAAAAACAAAAAAAAAAACCTAAATTTTTTTAAAGGCCTTGAAACCACCAAAGAACTGAAGTTTGGGCCATTGATGTGGGTTTTGTACAAATAAAGTTTAAGTTGAAGCAAAGTTGAGATATACATGAAAACTAGGCGTGGCTGGACTGTTTGTTCAGGAAGCATTTCAAACAAACTCAAGAGTGATCCCCAGTCCCCGGGACCCTGAGCTCTCGTTCCTTGTGAAACTGGATGGTAGAGTCAGATGAGAACCCTGCAGATGGCGTTGAAAAGACTGAGGGCTGCCACTGATTGACGTCCTACCTCTGACTCTCCCCATCCTTGGATGTGGAAGACACCATGGAGGGTACTTAGGGTCACTTTCAGATGGCCTTGCCTCCCACACGGGTCGTAACCAGCTTCTTTTCTTCAAGGAGATGTCAGTGATACTTAGATGGAAAATGAAGGAAATGGGAGAAGATCTCCAGGAGGTCTTGTGGGTGCCGTGGTTGGCAGGGCTGCACCCTGGCTTCCTTGCTGACTCAGCCTGGGAGGGTCACTTGCCACTTGTCACCACACCACGGTCCCCACTATGATCTTCACTCTGGCTCATGCTGAGTTTCACAACACACATCGGACCACCCTCCTCCCTGAGTTCTCAGTGTGTCACCCCTCAAACAGAGGCAGACGCTACCGAGGGGGCAGGTCCTCACCCAGGGCGCCAGCATTAGTGCTAAGCTGGGTCTCCAGGTGAGGATTTACAGGATGGACTTGTGGGTGCTTAGCCCTGGACTTGGAAGGACCCAAACTAACATCGGAACTAGTGTGTAGAAAGAGAAAACACATCCCCAGGAGTGGCCACTGGGCCTGAGGGGATGGGGGCGCTGGTTAAGCAATAGATCTATAAAGCCTTTGCTAGAGAGGTCTTTCAAATGTCAGCATCTCTCCCAGGAGGGCTTGAGTGAGGAAGGCTCAAGGCGTGCTGACATGAGCAATCAGCACTCTTGACTGTCTCCTGGCTCTCCTGACTTCCTTTCTAGCCCTAAAAATAAAAAAAAAAGGTTTATTGGCTCACTCGTCTCGGTGCCATTTGAAAGGCCAAAAAACAAAAGGAGAGAGAAGAGCCTCAGCTAGCCACACAGCTGCCTGGTAGATACCTACAAATGTCGTTGTGAGAAGCTTCAGGCTTCGACCCTCTCCACAGCCACAGCTGGAGGCATCAGTTACTGGAGCTGGAATTATAGATGGTGTGAGCCACCTCGTGTGGATGCTGGGAGCCTAATTCATGTCCTCTGTAAGAGCAGAATGGCCTCCTAACCCCTGAGCCATCTCTCCAGCCCCAAGACACATCTTTTAAAAATAAGATGAGTTTATTTATTGTGCGTATATGTGGAGGTCAGGTGTTTGATCTCTCCTTTTACCATGTTGGCCCCAGGGATCAAACTCAGGATGTTAGGCTTGGGAGCACCTTAAACTATGGGGCCGTGTCACTGGCCTCTAGACACATCTTTATTGACAAGCACCGGGAACGAGACAGCCAGGAACAGCAGTGTCAGAGAGCCACGCACTTAGTTTCAATGACTATGTGACCAAGCTGGGGAGAGAAAGGCACGAGTCAGCAGTTTAAAGGGCCAGTGCTGGGGAGTGGGGAGAGGGCTCTGTTGGTAGTGTTTGCCACATGAGCAAGAGGACCTGAGTTCAGAACCCACAAAAAAGCCCCGGTATGGTGACTCACATGTGTAATCCTAGTGCGGGGCAAGTAACAACAAGAGGATCCCTAGTCAGCTAGTCCCGTTGAATGGTGAAGTCCAGTCTCAGGGAGAGACCTTGACTCAAAAAATAAGATGGAGAAAAATAGAGGAAGACAAGAGCACTCACTGATAAATAGATAGATAGATAGATAGATAGATAGATACAGACAGATAGACAGACAGATAACAATGCAATCAGGCCCCCTCAGGGGATATATCTGCTGCATCTTCTACCTAGCAAAGTCCTTAGTATCTGGGTGTAACTTTCATCCAGAGACCCAGCATAAGGGAGACAGCGCTGGAAAGACACAGGAGTGGTCACTTCTTCAGGTGACCTAAAGCCCTTCTTCACTCTCCTTGGAGGAGGGTGATGGCAATTGTCCATTGAGAACATCTAATAAAATACCCTGAGGAGGCACCAAGTCCCCCGTGAGGGTCAGAGCAGACCCTTCCCCCAGTAAATGGTGTTTTCTATACCCACACCCGTGGGCAATGCCCTCCAGGAGAGCCTCCCCAGAAAAACCTTCTTTCGCTTCAGGGATGGCTCCCATGCTCCCATATGGATCACATTTCCTGTTGAGAAGTGTCACCCCAGCCTAGGGGGTAGGGACTCTCCAGGCCAGCTCAGGGCATGAGGAGCTCTTCCTTTATAAAAGAATGAAAGTTCAGCTTTCTTAATGGGCAGATGGTCCAAATTATCCCTGGGCCCCCCACCTCCACCCCGCTCTGCAGCTGCAGAAACAGCAGAGCCCATTTTCCCAGCCCTGTGTGTTTATTTCTATTCTCCACAACCTCCTTTCTTCCTTCTTGTTTGGTTTTGGCAGCGGGGACTGCAAGGCAGGAAAAACAAACAGCAAGGAACTGGACTATTCTGACCATAGCTTGGGCTCGCTCCCTTGCTTTAGAAGCAGAATTCCCTGGGCTCTGGGACCCTCTGATGCACAGCCACAGAAGGTTCTGAGTTACTTAGTTCTCTACCCTGTTCTTAGAGCCTTAAAAAGTGGTCCTGCGTCCCGCTCACCCATTCACTCATCTACTCTCTCATTGAGTCCGATGTGTGGAATACTTCTGCCGTACCATTGTTAAAACTTGGGGTTGAGTCCGGAGGGCACCTGCTAAGATTTCTAAATTCTGGAATACCAGAACAAAGATATAGACCATGAATAGTGATAGAATAGTTATAAAGGGAGAAAGAGGCACTCCTGAGAGCGGAAGTAGCTAGAGAGCTGGGACAGGTCCCAGACTCAAAAGCCTCAAGTCCTCTCACCCCCATTTATGACCCTTTATAGTCATTTACATGGCACTGACTTCTCAGATGGGACTTTTCCTGGGCATTCTGTTTTGTTTTCCAGTCCTTCTACCAACTGTTTTTTGCTTATATTAATATTTTTTTCTAGAGATTTATTATTTATTTATTTGTGTGTGTGTGTGTGTGTGTGTGTGTGTGTGTGTGTGTGTGTGTGCAGTGCCCACAGAAGCCAGGAAAAAGGTTTCAGAGCCCCTGGAGCTGGAGTTACAGCCAGTTGTGCACAGTCCAACATAAGTGTTGGAAACCAAGCTTGGTCCTCTGAAAGAGCAGCAGAAGCCAGTGAACTGGCTCTCTAACCCCGTATGTTCATCTTGATGACTTTCTCCATACCTACTTTCCTGCCGCACCAGGGTCTCTGTGTGTAAATGGAGACACAACTGGATGTTGAATGGCTGTCATCTTCTCATAACATAGTGGAGGGGTGGGATGCACAGGGATCCAGGAGAGGAAATTGCAGTGTAGTAATTCCCAACGACACGGAGCACCCATCAGAGGAGCCTTCCCAGAGGTGATCTCCTTGTGTGTTACAAGGCTGGACAGGTAGTGAGCGTATAGCTCAGCTGATGCTGCATCTGGCTTGCTCTATCTAGTCTTGCTGTGGCTTTGCATGAAGACACCGTCAAAGTATTCAAAATACCCCAGACTGTTCAAAATTGTGCTTGTATTGGAGGCTTTCGAGTCTCCCCAGCTGGTGTGCAGTCAGACATGGCTTTAAGTTGGAGACACAGACCCTGGAGCTCAGGACAGTGAGCATTGAAGACCCCGTGGGGCTCCTAAATAGAGAGAAAAGCACCTTAGATTTGGAGAGAGCTGCTGTTGGAAGGCAGCCACCATCGTTCAGCCCGAGACTCAATCTGTTTGGCGGAGGAGAGGCTCTGGCTCTGGGCCCCCCTGTGGTAGCTGTGCAATCCCAGGCAAATCACTTGACACTTCTGGGCCCATTTCTCCTGTTGAATGAGAGAAGCTAGGACAACTAATTCACGGAGCTGTTGTGGATGACAGCAGGCTACATGTACGGAGTGCTGTGCATAGCACCTGGCATTCAGGGCAGCCAGTGGGCAGACTTCCATTCCCTGCACTGTTCCTGCTTCACTCGAAACGCCCCCGCCCCCCCCGCCCCCCCCCCCCCATATCCCCAGGACTGGGCTTTGATGTGGTTGGGTGTGGAGACAGCTCTGAGCCATTCTTGACCAAGGCATGCTGGGAGTTCCAAGGTTACTTCAGCCTGGAAACCAGCTCTGAGAGAGGCAGCTACAGGCCACTTATGTGACCCTCCCAGATCTGCCCAGGGGAGGAGGGATGAAGCAACTTGCTCAGTTGTACTGAGAGTGGAAAGATATTTCACAGTTTGGCCCCCCAGTGAAAGCCACAAAAACCCCAAACAGGGTGTGCTAACAAGGTAAAGGAGCCTGTGGATGAAGCAATGCCAGGGAGAGCCGGAGATGCCAGCGCCCTAGAAATGAAACCAGATGCTGATTTGAAAGTCCTAGGGTGGATTCCCAAGAGATACTGTGCCTTCTCTCCCATGCCCAGAGGCAGGGTGAGCAGCTGTCAGGCCCTTGGAAAGATCGGAGATTGGAGTCTGGAGCCGGGAAGGGGCCCGAGTCCAATGCCACTTCCCAACCTGGTGCTGAGGGAATCATGACCCAGATCCAGACCCTTTCCCCAGGAGCCTGCTTCAGCTACATGTGTATTTACAAGTCAGGGAGAGCAAAGCAATGTTTCCTTTGAGAGAAGAATCCCCACATGTTAGATTCATAAGGGCGGTGTTAGGTGCCCAAGAACGGCCTGGGCCATGGTGCCGAATTCCTGGATCATTCCGGAGCTGCCTTGCTTAACAAGTCACATCCAGTTTGCATTAGTGTGCAGAGTTGCTGACAGCAGGAGCCAGCCTTCTGCACCCCAACTCCCTCCCCTATAGCCTACAAAGGAGCCAGAAACTGGGGAGAGTAGAGGAAATGAGGAGGAGACCAGTCCAACTGGAGAGGGCAGCCCCTGATGCGCGCAGATAGGTTTTCTGCAAGCCATCTCTGCTGGGGCCTCTGCTATGCCAGCCGAACCCAGCAGTGCACGAAGATGCAGAGATAACTTGTGTGCTGCTTGCTGGATGGGTCTGCTGGAATCCATCCTTGACACTCACTACTGCTCTCAATCACCATTCTATTTGTATCCAGAGACGGCACTGTCCAGTGGCACCGACACTCTAACTCCGCCACTGAGGGCAGAGGTGGCCCACTTCTGCTCATCGGGGCCACAGGAGGAAGTCTGTGAGGCTTTATGCAAACCTCTACTCACAACGGGGGGGGGGGGGCAGAGGCAGGTGCCCTAGATGGGTGTGGCACTGGCTCCTGTTCTGTTCTCTTCAGCTGTTTCTGGGAGTCATCTGTGTAGCATGAGTCTTAAAAGTTCTTATTAATAGAAATCAAACCTGAGCCAGGTATTGGGGTGAACACTGGAAAGTCAGAGACACAGAACAAACCACAGCTAACCTCACCTGGCCAACTTCTCGGCTGGTCTTGTTTCCTCAGACTGGAGGACTCTGAGTCCTCATCCAGAATGGGTCTCAGCTGAACTGCTGCTAGATGCCTGAAAGCTTAACCAGGCCAAAATGCCTCTCCAGGGCAAATGCCTCTCCAGGGCAAATGCCTCTAGTTTCTGGTCCTCACGCCTTATATACCTTTCTGCTTTCTACCACCACTCCCTGGGATTGAAGGCTTACTTTCTGGGATTAAAGGCGTTGTCACCATGCCTGGCTATTTCCAATGTGGCCTTGAACTCACAGAGATCCAGAGGGATTTCTGTCTCTGGAATGCTAGGATTAAAGGTGTGTGCTACCACTGCCTAACCTCTGTTTAATAATGTGGCTGTCCTGTTCTCTGACTCCAGATAAGTTTATTAAGGTACACAATATTTTGGGGAACACAATACCACCACACATCTGAGTGACTTTAGGTAATGGGGCCTGGGAAAAGGCCCATCATCTTGGCAAGCCTTGTACAGCCTGGAATGAAGGGGTTATTGGAACCCAAGGCATCTCTGGGCCCGCTGCCATAAAAAAGGGGTCAGTTTGTCTAGGGTCTCATCTCAGACATGGCCTAGGGACTCCAATTCCCGAGTCTCAGCCTCTTTGTTCCTGCCTCCAATCCCCCTCTCCACAGTCCTCAGCTCAAATTCTTAAGAGATTCTGAGGGATTCTGGAATTTTCATTACAGTGGCTTGGACAGATGTTCTGAGCTAAAACAGTCCTTCTGGGGCCTTTCCCACATAGAAGGAAGTGCCACGGGCTGTGGGCAGAGCACACTCCTTGATCAATTTATCAAATGTCACAGCCTTACCACATGAATTGGGCGAAGTCAAATCGGTACTAGCGACAGGGTACTGAACAGATCCGAACGTCAGGAACTATTGCCATCGGGAAAAGAGTTGCACACAAAGTGAACTCTATCTTGATTTGAACAGAGGTGACGTAGTAAAGGATGAAGAGGGGCCAGGAAAGTAAAGTTATAAAAAGAAGGAAGTGGGGTGCTTCCAGGGCAGCCCATATGGGCTTGGTAACGGATGGTTATCAAAGTAGGCTGCTTTTTGTTCGAAAGATGCTGGGGACAGAGGTCCTGCCTTGGTGCTTGCGTGGGAGACCCTGAGGCCGCTCCAGGAACTTACTGTTGGCTCTAACAGCACCTTTAAGCAGGGTTGCAGTGATTCTGGGGCATTGACTTTGAGCTGCTGGAAATGATACCTCTGTCTTCTTGTAAGCCAAGGTTGAAGTCCAGTTAGGAGGAGGGTTCAAAGGGGCCTGGCTTGGGTTTCACCAATAAGAGACCTTGTACCACTGATCCTCTCATCAGGCTGGGAAATGACGGTGGCAGTGAAGGAGAGAGGCGGAGGGTCTCCAATAGCCGAACCAAAAGAGCACCAGCCGCATGCCTTGGTAGGCCCTGCCCATCTAGCTCCTTTCCCTGACATGCTCCTCTCCTCACTACCTGGGCTGCTGCCTCAGACACACAGCTGTCATGCTTAGCAGGGCATGGCCTACGGGTGCCCCACAACACTATGTCCAAAAATGATGAGATCATACACCCGTGTCCCTGTCGCTAGCTTGCCGGGCCCTGAAAGTTAAGATGGGTACAAGAGAGGGACAGGAGTGCTGAGGTGCTCAGATGGGCTTTCTGGTCCCAATCACTCATGAAGACATGCATCCATCCATGCAGCCCTGACCATCAAGCCCGTGTTTAGTACTCAAAGCTAGCCTGGGTCAACGCTCAGCATCCAGGACTGTCATTGCAAGGGAAATAGGGTACATGTAGCCTGAGGTCGAGAGCTTCCTAGAGCAACCTCAAGTAGAGTCCTCTGCTCTGAGGAGTGCCAGCCCCTGACTTGGGCCTCCAGAGTTAGCTGTCAGCAGCTTCCCTTGGTGAGATGACCCAGTGCTTTGAGTGAGGAAAAGCAGTGCTCTGGAAAGAGGGAGGCCTGGCCTCCCAGAAACAGCTGCATCCTCCATATCAGTTTCCTCATCTCTGCATGGGTGTGGGGGTGGCCTGGGAGTCCCTGAGTCCCCATCATTGCTGGCACCCTGTGGTCCTCTCCTTTTCATCCATGGGTTCACGTGAGTGGCTCAAGGTGGAAGACAACGCTTTTGCTTTCACACTCCTCTGGCATTCATTTTAACCTAGGAGGGTGCTTGTGGGTTCCAGAGGTGCGTCTGGATGGAGAACTAAACGTTCAATTGGAAATAGAAGTGCATGCACTGGCCTATTATAAGAAATGAATTCTGTTAATTAAACTTTGGGACATTGAAATTGACTCGGGGGAATGACTGAATAGAGAGTATTACTCTATTCATATACTGCTAGTCTACACAAATATAAAAAAAAAAAAAAGAAATGAAGAGGTAATGCACAGGAGATGGACTGACTCAGCAAGCTTTCTTCCAATGCTGCGGCTGGTTTGTCCTTCCCCTGCCTAACATAGCAACACATCCACTTCCAGCATCACTCAGCAAATCTGTGCCCCGAAAGGGTGTTGTGGTCATCTTTGTTCACCCGTTAGACTCAGGGGAAGCTGGTATGTTTCTCTGAATTTCTAGCCAACACATGGTAGCCCCGGGGTGACTAAAATAACTTTTCCATGCTTCTGCTCTGTCTTAGTTGTAAGGCAGATTAGTAGACCTGCTCAGATCTCAGGAAGAATGGACGACCCAGAGAGAGAAAAAGAGCACAGCACTGGCCCTGGGCGAAGTACCCAATGCAGACCTCAGTTCTCCTGCTCACAGGGATGGCTTGGATAAGTCACGTCACCTCTCTGGGCCTCTGGTCCCTCGTGTGTCACATGAAGGCTTTATGCCATCTCAAAGTCTTAGCCAGCTGGCAAATTCCATGCTTTTCTGTCATTTGTGATGATTGGAAAAGCCCAATGATTGTGTAACCATTAACTAAAATAGCTCCATGTGCTACGTGATGAGACATCTGAAGCCTACTGCTAAGCTGCAGCAAGATGCTGCCAGCCACAGCCTCAGGAAATGCAGAACTCCCTAGTCCGGACCCACTCTTTCTCAAGTGTGTCCCTTTCCCTTTTTACTCAGGAGGCAGGTCTGGGTGTAGGAGCCCTGGGGCTTTCTTCCAGAGCATGAGTGAGGCCTGTAGGGTTGGCACCAGGAGCAGCCTAGGTAATGGGAAAGGCAGGTCAAGGAACAGGAGGCAGTTTCTAGGAGCTGGGGCAGCAGAGTAGAAAGCCATAAGCAGAGATCAGAACCACTGACACCCCAGGAAGCTTGTGGGTAAAGCAATGGGCCAGTTGACCTGCAAGAGCAAGGAGGCCACCTGGCCGCAAGGGGCCAATCCCCTGTCTGGCTTACTTTACCAGTTTCTTCCAAGCGGTGATGCTTCTGGGCTAAGCCTTGGGATAACTGCAGTAAAAGAGGGGAGACCTCTACCTCCGGGCATTGTGGGGTCCACAATCCCCAGCCTCGGAGCAGAAGGGAAAAGAACTGATCTCCAGCCCTGTGGGCATCTTGGTATCTCAGCTAAGTTCGGGAAGGTGGAGGCTACAGAGGGAAAAGCTCCACCCACGAGCTGTGAGCTGCAGGCTGGGGACAAGCTGTCAAGTTGGGATAACCGTCCCTTGTCCGCCATGTTTCAGACGAGGAACAATTGCTTAAGCAACTGGGGTTTTCCAGCTACGCAAGGGCATGGCAGGGAAGGCATGGTGGGGAAGCCATGGTGGCAGGAGAGAGAAGCAAGCTGGTCACATTGCCACCAGGAAGCAGAGAGCAAACAGGACATTGGGCCAGGCTTGTTTCCCACTCCTTTCAGAGGCCCCCACCCCCTTAAGAGTTCAAAACTTCCCCAAGAGGACCACCAGCTTAGGACCTTCAAACACAGTAGCCTGCAGGAACATTCCACGTTCAAACCATTACACTGGCTGAGGCTGCCTCTCAGGCATTGGATCTGGTTCAGTGGAGGCTGACATATTAAAAAAGATAGGGTGGGAGCATTTCTGGATGATGGGTGATTGTTTAATAGGAAAACTCTACCTGGGGCAGAAACTGCTGGGAAGAGGCCAGCAGTGTGAGCTTCATGAAGGTACTTCCTTTGCTCATAGGTGTGTCCACGGTACTCTAAGAGATGCTTGGTCATTCGTTTGGCTACGTGAGTAAGGGAACAGAATAATGCCAGGTGGAGCAAAGCACAGAAGCTAAGTCAGGGACTCCCTGAACATCAGCCCCACCCTCCTTGTCATATTCCAGCTCTTTCTCTTGCTCTGACCTGCCCCTCAATGCTGCCTGGCTTGCTCTGGAACCCACAGCCTCCTCCTGCCTCCTCTGACCTCACACAGGCTTCTGTTCTCAGCCTCACTGCGCAGCATGATACACACACTGTCACGTGACCTGGTGTTGACCGAGGCAAGGCAGGCCTGGGGAAACCTATAGCCAGTCTGAGGTCAAGCCTCAGGCAAGAGCCTGACCTGTGTTGGTGTCACTGGTTACCCCTTACGGGGTTACCCCAGGGAGTTTCGCCATGCTCCCCACCCCCACCCCCACCCAGTTTCCCTTGAGTGTTGGTGGGAGCTGGGTTTTCAGTAACTGTCAGGGGTGGCTAGTTGCCCGGTCCAGAAAATGAAAGGAAATTACCTGGGCCCGTGAAATGAAACTCACTCAATACGGCGAAGAGATTTTTCTAGTCAATTTTGCTATGAACTTAAAACTCTTGTAGAAATCAGTTGGCGAGAAGAAAGCTGACAGAGAGCTAGACTAAAGCTGGGCATGGTGACACACAGCCATAAGCCAAGCATTTGGAGGGCCAGCTGGGCGACATGAGACCCTGTCTCAAAACAAAGCAAACCAAACCAACCAAACAAACAAAAAGCAGAAATGACACACTGTGACCTCGTGGTTAGAAATGACACACTGTGACCTCATGGTTTTAGCCCTGGCTCTCTCTTCCCTGTGTGGAAGGAGGGTCATGGACAAGGCCTGGGTGGGGCCCTGGGGCGTCCAGAGACAGGGGGTAACGGTGACTCTCCTGGCAGATGGTATGGATTTCACGATGATTCGCCTGGTGAATGGCTCTGGGCCACACGAGGGCCGAGTGGAGGTGTTCCATGACCGTCGTTGGGGCACAGTGTGTGATGATGGCTGGGACAGGAAGGATGGGAACGTCGTGTGCCGCATGCTGGGCTTCCATGGTGTTGAGGAGATCTACCGGACAGCTCGTTTTGGGCAAGGTAAGGATGGTCAGGTAAGGTACAGATTGGATGTTGTTGTGGAAGAGAGCCATGGAGTCTAGGCCTGGCCTTTCCCCCCAAAGCCTGCATCACCATCATGTGATACAGTCAACTGTTCCCTGGGGGCACCTAACCCTCACTCCTGTTCTCAGTACATGTCTCATACTTATAGACACTTTCTTTCTATAGAACTTGAACACGGAGAAACTTGGGTGGACTTGAACCCAAAACAATAGTTCCCAGTGCATGGATCAGGAGATCTCTTGCCCATTTAGTTCTGTGTACCCTGCTCCTCAGCTGTGTGCACTTGGGCCTGGCCTCTCTCTACTCTGGCCTTGGTGTGCTTATGTGGGAAAAGGGCTTACAGACTCTGGGGTGCTTTCCGGCCTAGGCCCCTGGCATCTAAGATGTTGCCACTCAACTGTCATGAACATCTGCATTCTGGTGTGCAGGGGACTGGGGTTTGAGCTGACCATATCACACTCAGTTGTATGGTGTGTCTGGTGACCTGTGAGTGGCAGTTGCCCACCATAGGGGCTTTAGGGGTTGGAAGGTGCCAGGCAAGCCCTCCATCTTACCCAAGGCTTAAGCTTTCCATTCCATTTGATGGGAAGAAAGTGTGGCCCATTTGACAGCTCTGGAAGTCAGCTCGGTTTTGTCTCCCGCATGGAGCTTTCCAAGCCCTCCGGCACCTCAGCTCATGATGCACACACACTTTAGCTCTACATGTCCCTGTCACCCCTATTGTTCACTGGTATATTCTAAACACACAGAAGAGTGCGGAGTGGAAAAGAGGCCCTCGGACCATTTGTTTAATGGATGAATGGTCACTGGTGCTTTACGAGACAACCCCAGGCTGTAGTCTCAATCTCACCCCATGGTAAAAGAACACCTGTTGTTTGGTTTTCTCTTCTGTTCACCAGGAGGCATTGTGCTGAGCTCTGACAGTTACTGAAAACCCAGCTCCCACCAGCACTCAAGGGAACCTGGAGTGTGGGGGTGTGGGAGTGGGGGGTATGGCGAAACTCCCTGGGGACGGTAAGGGGTAACCAGGGACACCAACTCAGGTCAGGCTCCTTCTCTTCTACAGTCAAGTCCTCTATTTGCTCTGAAGGTTATCCCAGCTGCCCTAACCCCTGATGTTCACAGAAAGATATCAGCGCCAAGTTCACAGCATTTGGGGGTCTGATGCTATTCTGTGACAGCCCATTAAAGCATCAGGCTCTCCGTGTGTGGCCACCTTCAGACCAGCAGGCTGACCCATTACAGCTGGCTGGACAAGGCTAGCTGCAAGCTGTAGGGACTCTGTATTTGAGGGACTAACCCAAATGACTTAATGGTTTGAGGATGTCTGACTATAATGTCAGATTTGGGGACTCTCTATCTTTCTGGAACTGTGATCTTGGGCTCCCAGAATGGGACCATGTAGCAATGTTGGTACTAACAAACTCAGTTCTGGGCCACTGTCTAATCCAGGATCTGTCTAACATTACCCTTCTGATTAGGCCTTGCCAAAGTGTTCATTCACAAAGGCTTCAAGATACTGTATCTCAGTGTCAGGGTGAGTTCGTTATTAAGTGTGAGCCTGTGGATAGGTGGGTGGGTGGCAAGATTTGAGTTGGAAATTAGACACTACCAGCTATAAGCTGTGCAATCTGGTACCAATTGCTCTCTAAGTCCCACTATTTCTTACTATCTACCCCAAAGCATAATGGTGAGGACTTTAGAGGCTCATATCTGTAAGAGGCCTGATTCATAGAAGATACAAACACCAATATCATCTCTTACTGTTAGTCTACCTATAGGAAGCTAAGCCTATCATAAAGATGCATTCTCGGTAGAGCAGAGGGAAGATGGCCTCCACCAGATTTGAGAAGCACCTGCAGGGCCAGCCAGGCCATGGTCATGTCGTTTACAGGCATGTTCCCTTTCTCCTCCTTTCTGCTTCCCGAATCACCGCTAAGAAGTTGTGTGCGCCTCTCTTCACAGGCACAGGGAAGATCTGGATGGATGACGTGAACTGCAAGGGAACTGAGAGCTCCATCTTCCACTGCCAGTTCGCCAAATGGGGAGTGACAAACTGTGGGCATGCTGAGGACGCTGGAGTGACTTGTACTACATTCTGAAAGTGGGCCCAGCCCAAAGCCAGGGCACCGACATGACCACGTGCCTGTATCTCTGGGGTAGGAGGATTGCTTGGAGCTACCTAACCATGGCTCATGCCCAGTCCAACACCACCCCCCACCCTGCTGCCAATTGGCCCTACTCTGGATCCAAGGTGACCTCTCGTCACTTTCTTTCCAGACAACGACTCCAAAGTGCTCACTGGGACCTACATTCTGTCTTTCCTTCCCACCGGGGTTTCTACATGGGGGGCCCCAGTCAACTGAACCACCAGCGTGCTCAGGGCCTAGGGATCGATGTTACAGATGGTCTCTTGGTTACGGATGGATGCTGATATGATGTCATAGGCAAGAGCAGCAATGGAGGTGGGGGTTGTTATGAGTCATTTATTTTGCAGATAATTCCTAAATGCCAGAGTTTCATCACCCATCTCCCCAGCAAGTAGAAACCCTTAATGACTCTGTTTCCTTTCTTCTCCTCTGCCTCTTCACACTATATGTTAGTTTGAGGAAGGGGCAGAGGAGAAGACAGCTATGGGAGACATAAGAAAATGCCAGTTACCAAAAGAACCCCAGCTGGAGCTGGGAAGAGATGGGAACAACTACCGTTCTGTGCTACATTGTATCTCGGGTGCTGAAATCACTTAACCACTTTGCTGTGTTAATACAAGGCATGTCAATCAGGGCAGGACCCTGCCTCCAGGTAGTGCTCACCTGGCCCATTCATCTGGCTCCCAAGTTAGAAGACCAAGAATGAGAAGACTGAGACCAGGTTCCTCCATGAACCTTGGTGTACCCTTCTCAGGCCTGAGCAACAAGCTTGGGCTGTAGACATTGGTTGTCAGAAAGCTGTATATTCCAAATCTTATAGCAAGCACATGTAACATCAGACAGGATGAGTTTCTAAGTCAAACAAACGTCCACACAGGAAGGCTGATTCGGAGGGTGACATGGGAGCTATCCACATTAACCTGAAGCTGTGTCTCAGGGCAGTTGGTGACATTGTACCTTCCAGGCCTCTTTAAATATAATCCTGTGATCAGAGGGAAACAGACCTGATAAATCCCCCAAGGGCAGAAAGAAGTGTGAATTCTCTACAGCCTTCCTGTGGGAAATGAGTTGTCTGGGGCCTCTTTCAGCTTGTGAGCCGCACTCCCCTCCTGGTTACAGAGTGAACATGTTCTGCTGTTGGCACCGGAGGAAGCTGAATTAGATGGCACATGTGTTCTAGAACTGGGGGAGCTACACTACAGCGATTGAGTGCAGACCTGTCTGACTATGGTAGAGTTACAGACACAATCACGTATCCTGTGAGGTGAGCATTATCTTGCTTGGGGTGAGGAAGACCTAGGTACCTCCAGGTGTTGTTTCCCCCAAAGATCCTGGCTGGCCACTAAGCCAATATGTGATCTTGATCATTCTTGCTTACAATATGCGTTACTCACTACTGTTCTCATGATCTGACCAACTCTTGTGTTTACATAACATGCATGTACTCATGCATCTTCTTCTAGAGCCCATGTATGTATACCTGTATAAGCATAACACTCCTTATTACATAGCTCTGCACATCACAATAGTTATGTTTTAAAAGATATACTAAAGGTTGTTATTTTTTTCAAAAAAAAGATATTTTAAAAGTGTGTAAACATCACTTTGATAATTCTGGGAAAGAACCCGGTTACCCCGACAATGAAGACTCAAGTAACTTTCTCACTCGGTCTTTACATGGGGGAAACACAAGTTTGGTTTTATATCTATGAAAGCAATGTTGAAAAGTATTTTAACCATAAAAATAAAAGTCGACTAGTTTACAGACCTACTTATGAGGACATGGAAATGACCGTGGACTGTATTTCAGGGACCAATGGGAACTAGGCCTAAAATACTTCAGACCTTTTGTAAGAAAGAATTTCAATAAAGCAAACATTTGAAAAAGATGTCACTAACAAGTGGTTGTATTAGTCAAGGTTCTCTAGAGTCACAGAACCTATGGAATGAATCTCTCTCTCTCTCTCTCTCTCTCTCTATATATATATATATATATATGTGTGTGTGTGTGTGTGTGTGTGTGTGTGTTATCATATATATATGAACTTATTGGAATCACTTACAGGCTGCAGTCCAACAGTGGTTAGTTATGAATGGAAAGTCTAAGAATCAGAAGCTGCTCAGTCTCACAAGGCTGGGTGTCTCAGCTGGTCTGCTGAGATCTCAAAGAAGGAATGAATGCGCTGAGGTGAGGGCAAGCAGGCAAAGAACACTGTTCCTTCTTCCACTGTCCTTATATAGTATTCCAATAGAAAGTGTGGTCCAGATTAAAGGCATGTGTCATCCAGTCTCAAGATCCAGATCAAAGGCATGTTATCTTCCTGCCTCAAGATCCGGATCACAAGTGTGCCCTCCATTTCTGGATTATAGCTCATTCCAGATATAGTCAAGTTGACAACCAAGAATAGCCATCACAGTGATCCATCATATTCTTTTTCATGAAAACCCAGGGAGTGTGGAGAAGGATGGTAGGCAATCTGATTATTTCCCAGAGAGGTTTGCTAGCATGTGCTGTACCTTAAAAGACTCCTCAATGTTTCCAGAAGATGTTCAACACACATGTCTGGACTGATAGAACACCTCATCTGTTTTCTGTTTCTGTAACAGAATATCTGAGACAAGGTAGACTAATAAAGAAAAGAGGTTTACCTATGTACTGAAAGTCCAAAACTAACTGGGCGGACACGTCTGGCCAGGGATTCATGCTGTTTCAACTCACCACAGAAGGAAGAGGACACCTGAGTCTGTGCCACAGAGACCAAGGATGGGGACAGGCTTGCTTTAGAAGAAACTAGAACCACCATCGCTAAACCAGCCCTGTGAGAAGGGGACTTCTGGGGAGAAAGGCACTCACCCATTCATGAGCACTCCACCCCTGGTACCCAGACACCTCCCCAAACTGCCACATTGAGGAATCAAGGTCCCGACACATGCATGTGGGGGGGGGGGGACACACTCAAATCGCGGCAGAACCATGGTGTTTAAGCCCCATTTGGTGGTCACCAAAAGAAACAGGTTCCAAGCAGCAGAACAACCCTCAGGGCCCATCCATGACAGAACAGTTTTGAACTTCGCTTGATCTCAGCCAAAAGGAAGTGTTCACGTTTGTACCCGACAAAGGAAAGGTGTCTTAGTTAGGGTTTTATTGCTGTGAAGAGACGCCATGAACACAGCAACTCTTATAAAGAAAACATTTGATTGGGGCTGGCTTACAATTCAGAGGTCTAGTCAATTATATCATGTGGGAAGCATGGCGGCATGCAGGCAGACATGGTGCTGGAGCAGTAGTTGGGAGTTCTACATCTGGATTACCAGGCAGCAGGAAGAGAGAGACACTGGGTCTGGCTTGGGCTTCTGCAACCTCAAAGCCCCACCCCCAGTGACACACTTCCTCTAACAAGGCCATACCTACTCCAACAAGGCCACATATCCTAATCTTTTCAAATAGTGCCACTCCCTATGAGCCTATGGGGGCCAGTTTCATTCAAACCACCACCAAAGGACGCCTGTGTTTTCTGTCCCACTTCTAGAATTTCACCTGGGAACACGCGTCCCTTGGAGTCCCACGGAGGCTAAGGTGGTCCAGTTAGGTACTGAGTGTGCAGTTCCTGGACCCTATCTTCTAAAGATAGGGAGGAATGCTGCAGGCATAGAACCACAGCAGCCTGTGAGGGAAGGGCTGAGCATCACAGTCCTGTAGCAGGCTTTCTTGTGGGCCACCGACCAGCTCCCAAACCATGACACAGAGACTTATTGGTTACGAAAGCTTGGCCTTAGCTTATGCTCATTTCTGGCTAGCTTTTTTTCTTTAACTTAAATTAACCTGTTTCTCTTCATCTTCATTTTATCTCAGGGCTTTTTAACCTTTCTTTCTATATATCCTACTCTGTGTCTGCTGGCTGGTGTCTCCCTTGCTGGCCCTAGGCAGCTCTCTCTCTCTTTTTCCCTTGTTTTCTCCTCTCTTCTTCTTTCTTCTCTCAAGCCTAGATTTCTCCTCCTACTAATTCTCTCTGCCTGCCAGCCCTGCCTATCCCTCTCCTGCCTAGTTATTTGGCCATTCAGCCTTTTATTAGACCAATCAGGTGCCTTAGGCAGGCAAGATCAAACAGCAACACATCTTTACATAATTCAACAAATGCAGCATAAACAAATGTAACACACCTTTGCACAATTAAAGTAATAGTCCACAGCATAAACAAATGCAACACATCTTTGCCTAGTTAAAGTAATATTCCACAACACAATCCTGCCCAGATGTTCGGGTTAGTGGCTCAAGGAAGTCCTCACGCCCTAAGTTTGCTGTAAGCCACTGTAGTGTGTTAAAACACAACAGATGTCTCTGGAAATCCATCAAGGAAGTATCTTTTCCTCCTTTTTCCAAAGGTCTGGGTGATAGCCTGCTCCCCATACGTGTCATAGCAATTCTGGCTGTGCGAGCAGGGCCTGGAGGAAGGCCACCACCTTTTGTTGTCCTCTCCACTGTCCAGAAGTCAAACACAGCCACTTCCAGTAGACAGACGTGCTCATAGTTTTGGGAGCCCCTACCCCAAGTTTCTTCAGTAACTCTGATGACAAAATAATGAAAGTCATGCTAACATTCCATAACAGATCCGGGGTGTGAATCAGTTTGGTTCTGTTTGTGAACTAGCTTCCCAGCTGAAAACGTCTGTAGAACCTGCCTCACCCAAACTTTACCTTCCTCTCCTCCCTCCACCTATGGCTTTGTGGAGCCAAAGTGGGTTCTGCCTGTCAGGACCTTGTTATCCACCCCTCTCCACCAAGTTAGTAAAGGAACTTTCCAGAAGAACGTTTAATCTCCTGGGGGAGACCTTGAGCAAGTTCAAGAGGAGCCAGTAGCATGGGCTCTCATCAGAGGTCTTTCTTTAGAAGTCTATCAGCCACGTGAGCTTCACATATGTGCTGATCAATGCTGAGCTGGCAAGGCTTCACAGGAATGCCCATGTACCTTTCTAGAACATTCTCTGTGCCATTCTCTCCTCTCAAGTACTGAGAAATTCTGCAAACCTCAGCCCCTGAGCTCCAGTCATCATTCCTCACCTCTGCACAGCGGTTATACTCAGCTTGGTCATGATGCTGCGGGGAAAGAATCTAGGCCAAGGTCGAGCTGCCCACTTGCTCTGCTCGGGGATCACTGTCTTCGTGTTACATATTGTTCAATGTCTTAAATGATAGGTTTCAAGAAAGCTGAGCAATTTGCAATTTTCCAATTGTGTCAGAAGGTGGGTAATTCTAGTAAGTATTCCCAAGGCCAGGAGTAGAAGTCTTCCCTGTGGCTATACACTGGTCCAGGAGAATCATAAGAGAACATCTTTGTTCAAACACAGCACTGTTTGGCAACAATGAGCTCTGGAAAGATCTGTAAGGAAGAGGTGGCTGAAGAAGCAAAAGCTTCCTGTAGCATTCTCCCACGGCATCTCCCTCCCAGACCTTCCCCTCTAGATTCCTTTCCAAGGTCAGGCCCAAGGCTCTCCATGAGTTCTCCTTTGGGAACTGAAGAACTAAGCCATGGGTGAGCAACAAGGAAATAATCTCAGTACAAATACAAACAGGTTTAAACCAGATAGGTGTCCAAGTAGGCTGTACAACAGCTGCTTGTGCTGTGGCCCCAAAGAGCTGGTAACCGTTCGGTGGCTCCTTGCCCAGCTCACTTGCCTCTCAGGCCCTGTGTAGCTCTCACCGGGGACAATTTCTTATTCCCCAAGCTGTGTTCTCTGTGAACAGAGGCAGTACCTGTTCCCTGGTCATCCAGCCGGGCTCCCTTCCTGGAGACATGATTGTGGTCCTGACGACAGACCTCCTACTTCTGCAGTGGACAAAGGCAGACTCACTGTGAATCAGCACGCTCTCTTTGCAGAAACTCATAGGGAGGTGGCATGGGTGCAGTTCTGACACCCTGTGTTTATGTTTTCACTTATCATGTGCTGATTGGGTATCTACCATGTGTGAGGCCCGTTTACCACACTGTTAACATCTGTTAACAGGACCTGCCTGGCACTCTTTGCATAAAGTACAAGGGAGAAAAGTACGCATGTGTACGAATTTGGTCCCTGTGATGGCAGAAACTGTTCTTGTCACTACCTTCCAGTATAACCCTGACCACCCAGGAGGAATACTATCCATTGGCAGGAAATACACAGTGGCGGGAAGGTGCTTGTTTGCAAAACACAACAGCTCCTTGTGTAAGTACACAATTAAAAGTGTTCCTGCATGGCTTCTGGTTCAGTGCCTACCTCCGGGTTCCTACCTTGACTCCTTCAATAATGGACTGTGATGTGGAAGTGTAAGCCAAATAAACCCTTCCTTCCTAACTTGCTTTTGGTCATGGAGCTTTAAAATGACAAATAAGGTTAGGTACAGTGACATACATCTGTCATCTCAGTTAGTCAGAAGGCTGAGGCAGGAGGATCGGAAGTTCAAGGCCTGCCTGGGTTACAAAGTAAGTTCGAGGTTAACCTGAATAAGTTAGCAAGGCCTTTTCAAAATAAATGTCACAAAGGCCCAGGATGCAGCTCAGTGATAGAGTGCTTATGTAGCACATGCGAGACCTGAGTTCAGCCCTTAGTACCACAAACTAACAATAATAATGACTAATCCAAAGGAATATTTTTAAAGTAAATAAAAGTATTGGAATGAGAATGAGGGCAAAGAAGAAATGTAGCCACATAGGAGAACATGACAAAAGACTATTATGAGCAAGTTTATGCCCAATGCAATTTTGGGAAATTAGCTGAGACTACAGTTTAAAACATATGTGGAAATAAAATCAAGAGAAAGACCTGGATGGTGCGGTAAGTCCAAGAGACTAGAACCTGTTGTTGAAGGCCTTCCCACAAAGGAAGCAGCACTCAATAACGTACAGGGCGAACTCTAGCACTCGGAACACAGCGTGTCCAGGCAGCTTCACGGAGCACCGCAATGGGGAAAACACCCACCCGGGTCACTGTGTGAAACTTGAATCACTTTCACAAGGAAATGAGACAAAATTATGGGAAAGCAGGGAGATTCCAGGCCAGTCTCACCCACCAACACAAATACAAAAGCCACAAACAACATTTTAGCAGACAGAGCCCACCAAGCATCAAGACTTATATGTCAGGCTGAGGTGGAGTTTTCCTAGAAACTCAAACTTGGTTTGACATAATAAAAATCCATAATTGCAGTTCTTCACATTAACAAACTCGAGGAGAAAGATATACAGTCATCTGAGTAAACACAGAAAGCTCAATATTTATGTACAACCCAAACTTTTAATGGGCGAAGGAGAGGTGGGGACTGCCCATTAAGAACTCTGTCAACAACATGGAATAAACAGATGTGAACGTAAACCTTTTAAGTGTGAACGTGGCAACAAACACGGAGAAGCGACCAACCCGCTGTCTTTGCTGTTTTCCCACCGTATCTAGAGCCCCTGGTGTGCACGGCAAGGAGAGGAAAGCTACCGGGACCGGAAAGGACACAGACTTGAGCGTTTGTAGGGGAGGGGCTCACACACTCCTGAATAAGAGCTCAGCAGATGGTTCAGTAGGGAAAGACCTGAGTTCAAGTACAGCACCCATGTCAACGTCTGGGTGTGGCCTTATGTGCTCGTAACCCTGGCACTGTAGGGGAAGCGACAGAGGGATTGCTAGGATATTCTGGCTGCCAGCCGAGCGCCAGAACCTGTCTCAGAGGGAAAAGGCAGCGATGGAGATCTCCCTCTGTCCTGAAGCTGCCCGCTGTGTGTGCACATAGAACACCCAACTGCCCCCCCCCCCAGACTGATTTACAAAACAGAACAATCAATGGGAAATCTCTAGAATGAAGATACCTTCATTGCACGTGAGCACAGCTAAGATGTAAATGTCAAACTTCAAAGTCCCCTCATTTCAGATAGACTCTTAACTGCATGTTTAGAAAAACAAAGAAACAGTTATTGAGGACTCAGCAGTAAATGAGACACCCATTTCACCCCTGTGAAGCTCAGGGACCAGGCACTCATCTGGTTCCCAGGCCGGGCTCCCCTTACTTTAGCTGTCATGTGACCCCAACCTGTCCCTCCACATTACCACTCCTGTTTGCCCAGCGTCCAACTGCAATAGACAGTCAACTCCATGAGGGCAGGAACAGGGCAGTAGTCACCCACTGTATCATCAGTTCTGGATACGAGGCCTGAGAAACGCTAGAGCAATAGTCTCAATGTCTACAAGCCCTCTGGATTCATACATTAAAACCCTAACGTCCAAGGTGATGGCAGAAACTGGAGCCCTCAGTTCCTAGCAGTGGCTAGGTCAGGGATCTGTGCTCCCTTTAATGGCTGCCTTTAAGAGGCCTACTCTTTTGTCACATCTGTGGTAAGAAAATAGCTCTCTCTGAGCCAGAAGTGGGACTTTACCAAACATGAAATCTGACCACACCTGGGTGTTGTGCTGCCTAGCCTCCAGAACTGTGGGAGAGAAATCCCATTCTTTATAAGCTACTGGTTTGTGGCAGTTTGTTAGAGCAGCCCACATTGTCTGAGACTCAGATTTCATATCTGAGAAAAGAAGGGAGATGTAGAGGGACAAAGAGGATCCCCATTGCCTTGGAAAGAAGAGATCCCGGTGGTCTGTGGGAACTAGGGATGTGGTTTGCTTTCCAGGCCAATGCCACCATTTTTTGTTGGAACATCACCTTCAAAACCTGGAAGCAGCTTCCCGATTGCAGACACAATGGGATCGCTTTTGGGAATGGCAGTACCTACCTCTTTTGTTACTGCTGAAGAACATCACTGCTGAAGAAAATATTAGCACATAAAGATGGAGGGCTGGTGATATAGATCAGTCAGGAAAAGTGCTTGCCTCCCAAACTTGACTTGAGTTCAACCAGACAGATCTAATGGTGGAAGGAGAAAACCAACTCTCTCAAGTTGTCCTCTGACTTCCAAATGCACACTGTGGTATGCACGTGTCTATACACACAAACACACACACACACACACACACACACACACACACAAATAATAATAATAATAATAATAATAATAATAATAATAATAATAAAGTGATTTTTAAGACAAAAATAAAGATGTTAAGTCCCCACATGAAACTTCTCAATGGTGGTTGACTACACCTTGGCATAATTATAGAGCAGAAATTTTACGATAATTAGTGGAGGTTGTTGGTTCAATAGAAAGATTATGGAATGTTGGAAGGAAAATTCCTGTGACCAATTACATTTAGCAAAATTAGTTTGAGCAAGGAAAACCAAACAAAAGTAAGCAAAAGAAAAAACAAAAGCCAAAAATGGTTCAAGGATCAGGCTGCTTCCCAAACCGGAGCAGATTCTGAGAACTCCAACCAACAATGTAATCTGACATTTATAGAAAATAGAACTGTAAGAGACAATTTAATTGGTTACAGCTTAATTAGATAACTGGTTACAGAGCCTCCTGCAATGAACTAAATAAAGGCCAGCTACTGTGATTAAATTCCGTATTGGTTTGGCTGTTGGGCGTAGGCCAAATCAATGTTTCCTATAAAATTTTATTTGACAGGAATATGGGACTGAAGGACCTAGATGCTCATCTTGTTTCCACAAATTCATGAATGAACAATGGCTTCAGGGCCATCCTTATAAATGGATGTATCCTATGCACCTTTAGTTATGAGGATTTTAAAAAAGTTCATTTGAAAGTGGTTTGCAAACTCTGAACTTATATAAATAACACAGTTTGAATAACAGGGAAGATCCTGGCTTATCAGAGAGGTGGTCATTATCATTTAAAGCTGTGGGGAATTGATGTGCAATAAAGTATAACATGGAGGCTGGAGGGATGGCTCAGCAGTTGAGAACACTGGCTGCTCTTGTAGAGGACCCAGGTTCAGTTCCCTGCACCCATGGTAACTCACAGCCATCTGTAACTCTGGGTCCAGGGAATCTGGTGCCCTCTTCTGGTCTTAAGTACTAGACACACACACAATGCACATAAATGCAGTCCAAACATCCACGCACATCAAATAAAACAAATAAATCTTATTAAAAAAATAAAAACTGAAGTATGACATAGATACCTTCTTGAATATTCTAGGACCAGAATGGGTTCATTAGATGACAGTATTAGAAACATCCAACATAATTTTATCTAAACTTCAAATAAATAAGATGGATGGATGGATGGATGGATGGATGGGTGGGTGGGTGGGTGGATGGATGGATGGATGGATGGGTGGGTGGGTGGGTGGATGAATGGATGGGCGGGTGAATGGATGGGTGGGTGGGTGGATGGGCTGGAGATGTAGCTTAGTTGCTAGAGTGCTTGCCAGCAAGCATAGCTCTGCATGGAAGCAGGTGAGGATGGTGCACACACCTGCAATACCAGCCCCTGGGAAGAGGGATCAGGAGGATCAGAAGTTCAAGGTTAATTTCAGCTTTGTCTTCAGCCAGCCCGAACTTGATGAGATCCTGACTTAAAACACAAAAACAAAAAAGAACACACCAGCATTTTTGTTTTTTAAAATCATCCCGTGTGTGTCGTCTGCTCAGAGACCCTTGGGTTCAATTCTTTCCTAAATTGACAGGCACTTAAGTGTCTGCAGTGTGGGTAGTTTCAAAATCCATATTTTGGGGCTCGATTCTCTATAGTTTCACAGGGCATCGGGTCAGACAGCGAAAGTGAATTCCCAAAAGGCAGGGAGCAAATCAAACTTCAAGAAGTTTACCTCCGCTTCCATAAGTCTGCCGTCAGCTCTCTGGCGACATCTACCGGCTAACGAGAGAAACAGACCGGAACCGTCAGAGAAGCATCTACAAAGAGTGTTGGGCCAGTCTCAATTTTAAAGCCAGGTTCGAAGTACAAGGGATCACCTTACTCAGCAGAGCTGGGACAGGTCTTGTGTTCTGCATCTCTGAGACGCTCTAGAAGTTGCTGCAGCCGCTTGCCCACAGCCATTTGAGGAGCAGCAAGGCTCATCAAAGCTTTCAGAGAGTGAGCTGTCAGAGGTTGAAAGGCCATTAGAGCTCGTCTTAACCGGCTTTTTGTTGTTATAGGTGAGAAAGCTGCAAACAGAGAGAGGAAGCGGAGAGCCAACAGGCACATCAGTGTCTCGTGTCCCAAGCATTACGTCCCAACCCTTCTGTCATCTAGAACCATGAGTGCCCTGAAAGGCTTTCGAAGCACAGCAGAATATACATCCCCCAAATATGCCACTTTGACATGAGGACTATTTTGAGCAGAAAGCGATTAAGGAGAAACACACGTGAAATCTCTTTTTTCCTTTCCCCTCGAGTGAGGTAGAACTTTGAAAATCCGCCCCTCCCTCCCTCTGAATTGATCACCCAAGATGACTTAAAGCCCCTAGCAGCCTGGACATCACATGGCAATTAGTTTCCCACATATTTGTATTTCCACCTTTCGCTGCCCCTGGAAGCACACTGCTGTCTGTTGAGGATCCCATTAGGCCCGAGTTCTAAGCTATGTCTTTGAGAGTTCATTTACCTCTGGATTTCTTCTCACACTATATGAGACATACATGTTAGTATACTTGTTTGTCTTCCTCTGGGAAATCTGTCTTTTGTTACAGGAGACCTAGACAACAGGACAGAGGGATAGAAGGAAAGTGGTGTTTTTTTCCTCCCCTGTCCTTCCTAGTCCATATGTTTCATGGTTGGCCCCATCTGCAAGAGTGTAAAGGGACTGTAGCCAGCCCGAGCCTGGCAAACCTGGCTCTGGCAGGCCTTGCCCTTCTCCCCCATTCCCTCTGCCTTGCTAAACCGTTAGACTACATTCCTAAAGCTAGCCAAGGTCCATTTCCTTATTTGGCCTCTTCCTCCTCCTGAGACTGACCACCAAGGTCCAGCTCTCAAAGTATTGAAGTCCAACAATCAAAAGCTCCCTTTTGGCTGGCCTAGTTAACATGCCCAATGAAAATTAACCAACTCATCCTAACATGGGGTTTCCCCTTGTATCTTTTTAATTTTTCTTTTTCCTTTTTTTCTTTTCTTTTTTTTTCTTTCTTTTCTTTTTATGTGCATTGGTGTTTCGTCATAGATGCTGGGTCTCCTAGAACTGGAGTTACAGACAGTTGTGAGCTCCCCTGTGGGCACTGAGAATTGAATCTGGGTCCTCTGCAAGAGCAGCCAGGGATCTTAACCACCGAGCCATCTCTCCAGCCCCACTCTACCCCCACCCCATTCCCCTGCACCCCTGTTACCTTTATAAACTGCCACTTGCCTGTGGGTTATATCTGTCTCCTCTCTCCCCAGAGGCAGTCCTCTGTCCCTCTGGGACAAACATCCCTTCCACGTCTCCCTTGTTCCTTCCCCTTCTTCCTTATCCTCTGTCTCTGTCTTTGCCATTTATTCCCAGCCCTCTGTCCCTCTGTGGCAAATAAATCTCCTTGTGCTGAGAACTTGGTCTTGGGGTGTCTGGTGCTGATGCTGGTCCTTTCAGAGTGTGCCTGTGAGGTTCAGTCTATAACCCCAGGAACAGAAGAGGGTTATGGATAGCTAGAGATTGAAGAGAATTCAAGGAGTCATCGGCAGCTAAGAAAACTGTATTTACTGGCACAGCAGCCACTGGGCAGGCAGACACCTGGGTACACACACAGGCACACACGTAGACAGGCACACAGGCCACAAGGTAAGCACACACACGTAAGCAGGCTGGCTGACAAACACAGAAGGTGAAGGCACTCTTTTCGAACATCAAGGCTAGATTTATAGAGACTCACACAAAAGAGCGGTTCTGCCACCAACAGGTATATAAAAGATCACGTCACCACTCACTTTGGGGACCCTCAGACATCCAGAGCCAGCAATTGTTTTGCCATCCCCATCCCCATGTCCAACGCTGGCCACCTTGACCCACACCAGAAAGCTGTATCAGTGCCATGTTTTCTAAGCACATCCTGGCCCATATGGCTACCTCTTCCCTTCGGTGTACAGCCTTTGAGAGAGCGGTTTGTGAGGCAGAGGCCACCAGAGATTAATTTGATAGCCAAGAGCCTTGGCTATGAAAATGCCTATTTATACAGTGGTCAATTTTTTATTTTTTATTTTATTTTTTTGATGTGCTGTTGCCTACGGAAGTAACCCGCTTTAGAGGCAGTGGAAGGTGCTTCTGGCTTCCAAATAAACTTCATACTTTCCAGATGATAGTGGCCCAGTGTGACTGCTGGGAAGAGGGGGAAGGCTCGGGGTTTCCAAATAAGAGTGGGTCCTTCCTCCTATGGCCTCTGGAAACAGAGGAAAGCAGACCCCAGACTGCTCCTGCCTGTCACCCACCAAGTGATGACAGGGTTCCTTCAAGCCTGACCCTTTTCACTCCCCAGGATATCTGTGTCACCACGTCCTGTGGAGAGCCTGCATCTCCCAGTAGTACAGTTATTCCCAGAGCCAGGTGTGGTGGTGCAGGCCTTTAATTCCAGCAATTAGGAGACAGAGGCAGGCAGATTGCTGTGAGTTCAAGACCAGCTCCAGACCAGTCAGGGCTACAGAGTAAGATCCTGTCTTCAAACGGGAAACAAACTGTTCCTTCCAGTAATCATGACTTGAAGGAAACAAATAGCACTATTGATTTTTAACTCGAAGACTGAGCTAACCCTCGGCTATAATAGGCGTAATTGAAGACTGAGCTAACCCTCGGCTATATAATAGGTGTAATTGAAGACTGAGCTAACCCTCAGCTATAATAGGTGTAATTGAGCCAAGGTTTGGAATGAATTACCTTGAAAAAAGGTTAGCTGATGCCATACTTTATAACCAAGGGACTTGGAATGGATTATCCCCAAACCACAATTAATTGGCAGAATGTGGAAAATAAAACACTGACTCGTGGAATTCACTAACATTACCATTTAAAGAAGTGGTAAGGTATAGAGTTAGAGTGTAGAAGCGGGATGTGTGTGTGTGTGTGTGTGTGTGTGTGTGTGTGTGTGTGTGT